>WYDI02033538.1:0-67080 GCA_009867235.2 Psittacus erithacus | reverse complement strand
CCCCTCCTCCCTGGCAGAGCATGAGGCTCAGAATGTCCTTGCTCAGTCTGAACATTCTAAGCAGTAGCTACAAACATCGGTGTTATCACCGCTGTTCCCAGACCAAAATCAAAAACACAGCACTGCGCCAGCTACTAAGAAGGAGAAAAATGACTGCTACTGCTGAACCCAGGACAGAAGGTTTCCTGTTTGACAGAATAGTTATCCAATCATTATACAGTGACTTCTTTTAACTCTTTTCTTAAGCTATGGGAACATTACAAAACACAGCAGAAAATTATTTACAGTTGTCACCTGTCTCATTATTTAGGGATCACCAGTATTTAATACTACAGAGTACTCAGCCTTCAAGGAGGTCTTTTCAGATTCTTGTAACTAAATGCCTGTGAAGTGGACATCATACACACATCCTGAGAGAAATTAATTATTCTGCATTTTTCACAGGGCTTGGAAGCTAATGAACCTGTAAAATATCACCACTGAGTGTGGAGCTAAGTACATGCTCAGTGACTAAATGTGGGAATGGACCTATGGGGAACAAAGTATGTGACCATATAGCTAATGAGCACTTGGTTAATGCACAATAGAGGTGGGTTAAATCTGTAGCAGCCACATTAATTTATTTCTTAGCTTTTGACCTCTGTGCAATTCTTTTTTTTTTTTTTCTCCCTCAATATAAAAGGGATACAGCTGTATAGCCAGGTAGGTAAAAGGTTTTAGCAGTAAACTGTTACTTTGGGAACCTGTTTTCTATATTAGTTATATTCATTGGTAGAGAAAAACAACTCAAGGAACAAATTAAGGTATTTATTTATGTATTGTTACAAATTTGTGGGTTGTTTTTTGTTTTTTTTTTTCATTAAACATATTTAACAGGACAACCTATTTGCACTCAGGCCTTTCAGCATTTTAAAAAGCTAAAATATACACTTTTGGTGCCATGTATATTGTGGTCAAAAATAAATTCTCAAAGACAGACTGAGGAGACAAGAACTTTAAGCAAAAAAAAACCTCAAGTTGAAATAGTCAATTCCCTTCAACAGTAGTTGCTATTTTATGAGGTTATATTCTTTACACTAGCCAACTATATACAAACAATACCACAAAACTACTATAAAAGCAAAAATGTAAAAAATATAAACAAACATATACACATATTACTGTGTTTCTGTCCGAGCTACCTTACTATTAAGAAATCCAGTACAAATGCGTTATTAGTATTTATGTCCTTAATTTGTAGTATTTAATTTTTTAATTGTAAACAGGATTCATCATATAGAGCAACTTAAAACATTTGTCAGAAGCGTAATTCATGATGCCTGGTGACTGAGAGAACTATCCACACTAGGGAACCAAATTGACATAAATTCCCATACCTTTTCAGACAACACTTATACTGCTGTGAGATTCGGGGTATTTAAAATATTTAGAAGTATTTAATTACTCTAAACAAATTCTTGGATTCCACTGATTTATAAAATGCATACATTTCAATATTTAAAGTAGAATCAGTATCACATTTGCAGGTATATGCATTGTGTTCAGTAAAAAGTGTCTTGTTCATAACCATTTAACAATGCTTTGGTTTAAGAAACTTTTCTTGGCAACTCAATTAAACAACTGGCAATGACAGCAAGCCATCTATGTTCATAGTCAACCACTTAATAAGAATATTAACCCAGACATATTCCGTAACCACATACGAACTCTACAGTGACTTACAGAATGCTTAAAATTAGGCAAGTATGCCCAGTGTACTCGCACTGCTAAAAGCCGCAGTATTTAGGGACTGTCAACAAATATGGGAAAGAAAATGGAAACTGCCTGTGCATGGATGTGATGAGTGTTGCTGTCAGTCAATGCTAAGATTCTTATACAGCATAGGGTCTGCTCTGATTTTTCAAAAAGATGGCTGTCTTTCTTTAGGGACTTCCCTTAAGGCATTCATTAATGTATTATTTGAACTGCCAGGATACTTAAGAAAACCCAGGATGTCAGTTCTGTCTATCAGGACAGTATTAGAGTAAGTAGCAGTAGTAGCAGCAGTAGTGTTAGTCAGTTCAACACTGAAGAATTTGAACATAGACTGTGCCAGTTTACACCCACTACAAACATGAAAAATGCTAGTATCTATAGCAACTGATTTCAGTGGAAAACTCAAGTACAACGATATTTTTGCAGATCTCCTCGTGCTCAGAGACAATACAGTAATGTATCCATAAGCTTCCTTTTCCCGGAAAGATGTCCAGAGTCAAATCTCATTTTGGGCATTTTTTAAGTGCTTGAAAACTCTTCACAGTATTGAGCAGGGCACCCGATGAACCCCTACTCACACATGATATATACATTTTGATTTAAAACACAAGCCACTCCATACAAGACACATTTTGAAAACAAGTTCCTAAAATGTAAAGGCTAGTTTGGTGAGTTTTGGAGGCTTGGTTTTGCGGTTTTTTTAAGCATTTCATACACTGCAAGGTCATGTCACAACTCAAAACCAACGCAGAATATACATTAAAAAATTAAGAAACTGCTTGTAAAAATGTTGGGAAAAATGTAAATCAATTTCACTGAAAAGGCTCAATAAAGTGCAAGCAGTAAATGCAAGGGTTTACATAGTGACAAGCACAGTTTAATTATTTTGTACAATATGTATTGCTGACAATGAGAGACACTCTATTAAAAATACTTAACCTTGACAGCATGCCCTCATATAAAAATATATTCTAATTGCACTGCAGTACAACCAGACCATGACAGAACTGAAAATGAAATGAACACTGAAATGCAACTGCTTCTTTTCAGCAAGGTCAAAAAGGAAGAAAAAATGCAGATTTTTACTATTACAGTATACTTCAATTAACTGGATAAACTGGACCAGCCAAAATTACACAGTACAGTAATTGCAAATGAAAATGATGCGTTGCTACTTACTTGCATTGACCCACAGCCATTTCTTGTGAAGGCATTCAGGAGGTGCCAAACTGCAAACATGGAACTTATTCCTGTGCCAAATGCTCAGTACTGTGACCTCTCACTAATGCAAAGCTCTCTAATTACTGGACAAAAGTATGAACTGCATCAAGTATTTTTACATCAGAAAAATAATTTGTGTCATAAAATCAGCAGGTATTTGTCCTCTCAAAAGCATCTCCTTCTGCTTACAACAAGTTATTTAAGTTACCAAGTCCTCAAAGTGTATCACAACTTAGATGATTCCAGTAAATGAAAAAAAAACAAAAACCCAACAAAAAACACTTTAATATCCCTTGTCACCCAATGCAAGAATTTGTTTGTAACTGGAGTTTTGTTTTATGAAAAATAATCAAGCCAACTGAGGTTTTCCCATCAGAGGGGACATTTTCAAATCATTTACCTTCCAGCCAGATTCTCTGGCATTCAGGAACAGCTAGCCTAATATCAGGATAATCAAGCAGTAATTATTTTCCTTCATAGACTCCTATTTGTCCTGTAAGGCCCAGCAGCAAAATTTTTGCTAGTGGCAAGTATTAAAGGAGGGAACTACTTCCTCATCACCCACAGAAACTGAAGTCTGATCAAGAGCATCTGATACCTTTCAGTGGAGATTTTCCAAGCAGCATTTATTTAGAGAATCTCCACTTAAGACAAGCACAGGATTATGACAAAATCATCCAAAGTGTTAAGTTGCTGAAATTCAAAATTAGTATTTGTCTATTCAGAACAGTCTTTACCTTTTATCATCCAGTTTTTCCTAATACCAGGAAAAAAAAAAAAAACAACCAAAAAACTTTATTCCTGCACAGCTAGTGCTGAGCCTTTTAACTGCCCATAAATGGCACAAGGTCAAGTTGCTCCATAAAATTCTGTGGAGACTCTGGTCACCTATTAAACTGTAAATAATGTCAGTACCAACCTTGATTTTAAAAGTCTGTGTCTTTTGTCAAATTAAATGACCCCAAATACTTATTGTCAAATAACTCATGAAGCACAACTTAAATCAGCTTGTGAGAGCAGCAACTTTGCAACAATACGAACTTCAAAAGCAGATTATTAAAATAAAGTCTGTGTAGAATTTTAACTATGAAATAATTTGGTTTTACTTTACCTAAGATTTCTCATTCTTACAAAGAACGGTTGGCCACAATAATATTTAACTGCTGTTTTCCTGAAGAATAGTTATTTTTAGCATTGTAATTAGTGTAATTAGCGGTTTACCGTAAGTTTAAACAAATTTAAGACACTTTTCTGTAGGATCATCATCATCACATGATGCTCTTTTCAATAATTTTTATAAGCTTCTAAACCACATAAAGGATAATGCACATTACATTTTATTCACACTATAAAAAAAGCACAATATACAGGCCATATCATTTAAAGTGCAACACAACAGAACGTTTCTGCAACATTCAGGTTCTTCAAAGACCCACAAAAGTAGGCATTTAATATTTAGGAACAAATCCTGTTCATAGGTGTATCAACACTGAATCCAAATTCTGAACGGTTATCAAGCTTGCCCTTGTTGTAAGTGCCACGCTAAAAGCGATGCTTATGACCACTAAACAATATTATCTGCTTCCATATTACACAGCCTTCACGTTCCATCTCCAAAATGAAAGCTTTTATTCTTTAGTCAGTAAAGAGCATCAAGACAGTTCTTTGACTATGCTCTGAAATCATCTTTAAAATTTATTTAGTTTCACCACACAGGCTGCTGCTTCAGATGTTAAATCTACCAAGAAAAATATGGTAAACGGAATAGAGCAAGCATGTGTCTGAGTCAGCAGCGCATGCTTCACTATGTTGGCACTACCTACCAAATGTATTGGTAACACACAGTGTAAGCAAGTACCAATTTGCCTTCCACTTCATAAATATTTTTGGTTGAATGTTTTGCTAACAGTAGTTGAAAACCTCATTTGTTCCTGAGATGAGCATGACAAAACAAAGTGAGCTCCATCTAATACTGTCAATGGGACAGTGTTCTGCATTTCCAGCTTTGCTATCTGCTGAGCCAGATTTATCATCTCAATCCTCTCCAAGGCGCCACTTCTGAGACTCTTCTTGACGCACATCTGGCCTGATCTGGTTTCTCATTCCACCTAGAACATTTGAGGTTGCCTCTGTTGCGACAATGAAAGGTTTCACCACGGTTGGTGGAATTTGGCGAAGGACTCCTCCTACTGCTCCAGTTACTCCTCTGTTTTCATGCTCACGAGCAGCAGTTTCATAGATGGTTTGGGCTGTGTCTGTAATCCCCTATAAGAAATTAACAGAAATTATTTACACTGAAAAAGAAAAAGAAACCATTCCTAATTTTAAAGGAAACTTAAAACTGCTCAGCGTTTATCTTCTCAGTTATTTGTATTATAACTGTAGTGCAATTATAATAACACGAATATGATTTAGTTCTTCTAATGTGGCCTAAAATAACACTCCTGTGAATTATTATGAAAATATTTCATGCAACTTCTGGTGGCATTTCTTGTGCATTAAGTGAAGAAACTGTTGGGTACTGTGAACTATTAAAAAAATGACAGAATTCACTGAAACCCCCCCAGATGAGACCCAACTTCCTAGACATGCTATTAGGTACAACTAACTGAAATGCAACACCAAAAGTACAATAAAACTAGGTCGGCATTCTAATTGTTATACACTGTCATAGTAAAAAGAGCCTTCACTTGTTTGAAATCCAGCATTATGCTTAAACTTAACTCCAGAGTTAACAGGGAAAGGAGAAGGGGAGAGAGGTAAGGGGGAAGGAAGGGGAGACAGATGACAGGGGACTGGAAATCAGGTTTACATGTCTCAGACTAACTAAATCCTCACAACTGTAGAACAATGAAGTCTTACGCACACTTATGTGCATCACACCCTGGTTTACTTCTCTTTCTCTGAATTTTCCAGGCAAGGTTTCTGTTGGTTTGAGATTACTGATGAAGAGTCTTAATCAAAATTTAAATCCCCTTCTTCATTAGCTGAACTTAAAACCAATACCAATACCAATACTTTATTTGCTGTCTTAGAAAATAATCTCTTCAATTTGGTTAAGGAAAACTACTTTTGCACTCACCTCTTTCACAACACTATATGCTTTGGCTACACCTTCTCGTAGGTCTACTGGCTGATGAGCTAAACGATGGGGATGGAATCGTTTGATCTTTTTCGCTTCAATAAAAGTAGGCCCTGGTGATACCATGTCATATGCAGTTTCTGCAGCTGCCTGAAGATCAGGAGCAAATGCAAAATACATAAATCTTATTGAATCAAATCACAAATTTAAACTACCAATAGGGTGACATAATTGAAATAAAGAGTTCTAATTCCACAAATAATATTAATTTACATCAGATTAAGGTTTCTAAAAGAACTTCTGCAATGGCTACAGCTGTAACTATACAAGTTCCATAATGAAAGAACGAACGTTGTAGGCTTTGATCCGTTTTTTTCCACCCTAATCGTTACTCCTTCAAAGGCATCTTCTACTCTGTACAAAATGCTCAAGACAGAAACTGAAATACTTGATCGATGGTATGTTTTCAAATAAACACACAAGCATACACTTAACTCCACTCATGTGAATAACACCACCGGGTTTTCTTACTATAGATGTTCAAGGTTACCTGCATGTAACATTTTTGCAAAACTAGGTGATAAAAGCATAATTTCATTATGCATTTTACATTAAGGAACATAAATTTCTTAACACTTTAATCCATGATTACTTTAGGGTTAAATCCAGAAAGCATTATAGACTTCTGTGTACATTAACACAATCAATATTGGTTTTGAGACACTTTTTGTGGTTAGTTGGTTTGGCTTTTTTTAAGTACAGGTAAGCTGGTATTTTAAAAAAAGTTAAGACTCTATTACTGGAAAATACATGTGTGTGAAGAGCTCATCTTTCTCTGTATCAGTGATTTTTTTAGTGCAGCTGAGTATTTTAGTACTAAACTGTACATTGCAATAAAGACATTAAGAAACATGTAACAACTTGGGTGTTCAGCAATATTTTAACACCATTTCTAACCATTGATGCCATAGCTCTCACCTCACAGACTGCTGCAAGCTTTTCTATCTTCTTTTGTTTAAAAGATATGTTCCCAACCTTGAATATATAGCATTAAGATACTAGCTTAGTATAGAGCACCTACGAGCAATACTTCTCAGCCTATGTCTTAACTCCAGAAATAACACACTATACCTGTATAGTCTGAACCATTCTGTTTGTTAGCTCTAGTGCTGCCATTGCAGTGGAAGTGCCAAAAGAAGCTGCTCCTCTTTGAAAGCCTCTTACAATACGGCCATCCTTTCGGTACTGCTCTATTGGTAACCACACCAAGTCTTTCAGACCTTGGACTGAAAACAAAGACATAACACCACAGTTAGAAAGCTCTCTTAGACAATCAGATAGCCTTGAGAGGAAGTAAGAGAAGTGAAAACAAGTATCAACACTGTGTATGTTGCAAGGTTTTTTTGTTATATCTTGTTTGGTTTTTAAAGAAAATGCCGTATGTGTCTGAACAGAAATAAGAATTAACTTACCTAACTGCACTAGGGAATGCATAGGCCCTACTCCTCCCAAAATTCCTGGTAGCTGGTTTTTCTTTATATCATTAAGCCATTCACTGATGGCATAGGAGAACAATTTATCCACACCTAATAAACTGAAGTAAATAAAATTATTATATTTTTTAAACATATGATTCCTAGTAAGACAAACGCATTATTCATTGAAGTAAACAACAACAACGTTTTAACAAAAGAAAAGCTGTTTTCAAGTGTCATCTTCTGTTGCTGTTGGCTAACCCAAGCATTTTGCATGTTATGTATGTCACAGAAGTTCAAGACTGCATAATCACATCTAGTTCAATAAAAAATAAAAATATGGCTAAAATCAAGTGTTAAGCACCAAGATTAGCACATATATTACTATCCTGAAAATGAATGATGTTCTTGAATGCCATATATTTTATGAAAACTAGAATCAAGAAATATTCGTAAAGTCAGAAAGTGTCTTGGATTTTACAAGTCCATCTTATCACAGTTTGCCTTTTTCTTGCTGCGTACAGTAGAATTTGCAGTCCCAATGTTAATTTACAATTCGATAAACTTACCCATGCCTGTAACAAAGTCTCTTCAGCTTTAATTCTGAGCAGTTTAACTGAGCAAGCCCAATAAGAATCCCAGCTAGTGTCCCCTGTAAGTGAAATACTTTGTTATTATATTAGTTTACTCATTCTGTACAAGCTGTAAATGAGAAATAATTTCAGCATCTCAACTCTTATTGCAGGCATTTCTGTCTAAACTGATTCTACCCTAGTGTCCCAAGTACTACTCACTACAGTGCTATGAAATTGATACATGAACAGTTGCAGAAGATGAAATCTAGCTTATCTGGCTACTCTAAGAAAAACATCTGGATACAAGAGGGCTTTTTAAGAAATATTAGGATACAACAAATGACGTAAATTTAGCTCTGGCATTAGTGTGTTCCAGGCATTCTAAAGCTGCTACTTCATGTTTTTGTTTTATTCAGCAGAATTGCAAATGCCAGAAGTTGCTGCTTTTACTGGTCCATATTTTCTCATTACTTGCCATGACCAAGTACAAATCTGGTTGTGCATACAGGATTTTTTGAGGTCTGCTCTGTAAACTTAGTATGATAACCAATACATATTTTAGAGAGAACTATCAGCATTTTTTAATTGGTATTAAATTCTGCCATTGACACTGAAGCCCATACACTACTTGACTGCATGGGATGGGAACAAGGAGAAGAAAAAGACTTTACTTTGGCATTACATGAAGGAGAAAATAAAATGCACAATTCTGGCATCAGACAGTGGTATTACCCTTTGAGGGGCACCACAGCTTTGTAGAAAGATATCCAGCCACCCACTGAGTTGATAAATGTGACTGAAAGTCTCATTCTGAGTTAATCACACCTGGAGGATCCACTCCCTGTTTTTCAAATTAAGAGTGAAACAAGGTTAAGCTTTATTGAAATTAAGTGCAGAGGGTGAGGGGCAGAAGTTCTAGATTTCTCAAGATCACATCCATAATGAGTAGGGACATAAAAATATACCTCAGCTCAGGAAGGGGGGGGGGGGGGGGGAGGGCATATTGTTATTTTTTCCCCAAATACCCGAGAGTAGGAGAGAGGAAAAAAAAGTTCCCCGTTGGGGGGGGGGGGGGGGGGGGGGGGGGGGAACCAAAGCAAACAACATCTATTTTTTTTTTTAATACAGCACCAGTACTATACACAAACCTGATCCATTGATACATGTTTGCCATGGTAATCAAGCCGTATTGGAACTTCCGATGTAAAACGAAATTCTCTGGGATACACAAAGGAAATTTTTCAGTGAGAAACATGAAAGGAAATAAAATTATCCTTACAAAAAGAAACCGATGGCTTTCCCTTTTCTGGAAGCCAGAAATCCTCTAGTACTTCAGCGTAAGTGCACAAAATACAGTGGCAAATTCAGCTTACCTTGGTTTATTAACATCTAGTCAAGGTTAGCATTTATAATCAATTCAACAATCCTGCAAAACTGCTATTAAGCCTGCAGGTGAACATCTTCCCTCAGTTTTCACAGCATGAATTTCAGTTACAAAACCAACAAAAAGTATGGCTAATAATGGTTCTATGGGGAAAATTTAGCCCTGCAACTGGAACCTATTAAAAAATTCTGTTGGTGATTATGTGATGAAATAGCATGGCCATTCTCTCATAATTTGGCTATGCCCAGCTTACCAGTGCCAGGTTAGAGGCACTGATGATCTGAAAACATGAGAAGAAACTTCTCCATAATAAGCTGCAATTTTCGTTATCACTTCCCAGTCAGGACTATACTAGAGTTTCTCTTGTGAAATTTTAATCATGTACCTCCCCCCATGATATCCTTTTCCTCCATATACTCTCATCTCCAATGATATTGGAACTAATGTACATTGTTAGACAGAGTACAAAGACTGCTCTTTTATTTCTTCATGAAACATCTCATTACTGATTCTTGCATGGCAGAGCTTTAATTTTATTTTCTTGTACACAGTAGTGTGCAGAAGTTAAAATCATTACTTACCTTTCAGTGTCAAAGCAAATATATGTTATTCCCATAATCAGCCAATAAAGAAGCAAAAAAAATGTACCTTGTCATGAGGTCTGAATAGCTTATAGTTATACTTTCTTAAAACACTCAACAGAATAGCCTTGTGTCACTGGAAATTTTGTAATGAAAGGATACCTGAAAAATACTGGCTGATCACTGTATGACATCACTTCTTGTGGGAAATAATGATCTTCTCCATTAACAACATCCATAGAATCCATGCTAGCATTTTCATTTGCTTGTTTGTGTGATGAGAAAGAAATGACTGGACTTGGTTCCTTAAGGCTGCTGACATGCCTGGGCAAACTACATGTAACTTCAGCACCAGGAGACTTCTTAACTAAGAGAAGAAGTCATACACAGTAAACTGACTCATATTTTTCACAGTGATTACAAAAAGATTGTGTTTATACAATTTCTGTGTCCTCAGTAAGCTCTAATGCTTATTAAAAGGAATTACTAGCAGCACAATATTTAGATTCTTTTACTGTGATAATATCTTAGTTCTCAACAGAAATTGTTACAAGAAGCCGAGATTTATGCATCAGCATAAATAATCCACCTAGCTTTAATTGCAGCATACTCTGCAGTATTGCAGAGTACTTACTTCATTACCTATGCATTTCAGTATGATGTCTCAATAGGTAAATTATAGCTGCTAACAGATTTACAAATATAGTTAAAAGAGGAAATACACTTCTCAGTGTATACTGGGTTTTGCATCAGATGGTATAGTTAATTAGAAGTACTGCTTTAACTGTATACATACACTGCACTGCTTATTTATAAACTTGAAATCTGTTTCTTTAGCAGTTACACAACTTCAAGCTATTAGACAAACTCTTTTATGCAAAAGGTATTAAATAATGTATTTAATAATAACTGCTAACATTGTACACATAGCCCTCAATTTTTTCAGAAGTTCTGATTAAACATACTCCAATTTTGGTGAAATCTTTTATACAATGGAGATTCCAAATGTTGAAGACCTTTGTTGCTATTTATAACATACCGAGCTAAAACACACAAGGTTTCTGTGTTCTAACAATTAGTTACTAATGTTGGGGTTTGGTCCTTAACATAAGTTCTTTTCCACAGACAAGATTCATATGTGAAATTACAGACACGTGAAGAAGCACTTTCATGTTACATTTTTGAAAAGTGTACCTTCAGGATCTGGAGTAACTAAGAGTTCTACTTCTGCAGAGAGGCTAGTGAAAAAATCCTTCAGGAAAAACAAAGCATCCTAATGTCAAAAATAAAATACAATCAGGTTAAAAAAAATCAGGTTGTAAGAACAAATGAGCCCACAGTTCTCTACAAAATATTATACTATTTTAGCTCTTATATATGAATTAAAACACATTTCTTCTTTTTGACTCTTAACATGTGCAGAAGCCACACAGAAATCTAAGACAGGAACCAGAAAGACCCTCTTAATCACTGCCCCCGGCTACACATAACATGATTTCATAATCTATCTAGCTGTGTCTTAAACTCCAGAATTATTTTTATCATCTCTACTCTCATTTTGGAGACTGATCCAGAACCCAAGTGTTTTAATGGCTATAAACTTTTATCCAATTTCCAATGAAAGAGTATTTAAGCATATATTATATTCATCTCTAATACTGCCAATGTCAGACAAATTACTCCAGATCAGATCTTACCACTGCTTCATTAAGTTACTAATACTGGCTATTAACATCTTATTAACATATTGAACCTATTAGTTTATTTTTTTGGCAGATGAATCACACCAGTGCCTTGTTCACTCTATCATTAGTGACACCTGGATTTCCTTTCCTTTTTTGTTTCTAAGTGATATGCAGAGTAGGAAGAAGAATTTCTCACATGACTGCATGCAGCCTGTGGTTCCAAGAAAGCCTTGGTTACTTTGCAGAACTTGTAAAGGTGAATTTTGTTTACAATACAGAAGAGAAAAGATCTAGAAATGTAATCAAAAGGGAACGTATTTCCTCACTAGATGGCAGTATTTGTATGCTATTTTTCTCTATGAAATTATTACAAACCATACAGAGTTCAATTTTTCTAACAGTAAACTGAAAACCTGGTCTCTCATGTGTGTTGAGGGAAACATAAAACAAACAAATGAAAACCCAAAACAAACTCTTATTTCTCTGCAGATGACAAATTAAGCAAGAAATGCTCCAACTAAGAGCAATAACCACACTTTGAATGTCCAAACTTATGTAGCTTTCTTAGCAGGGTACAGAAAAAAAACCCCAACTGCTTCTTAAGGATATGAAAAATATTTTGCTAAAGAAAGTAAAACAATTTCTCTCATTTCTGTTCTGCCACTGCAGTTGATAGTGAGACCAAAGCCTTCAGAGCATGGAAGCAGCCCTCAAATATCAACTGTCCTTGACTAGAATGTTGTGAACAGCTTCTACATTAATGATTAACTTTTTTCAATTTAAAACACCAAAGCCACTTCATGAACAAACAAAGCAAGATCATTCAAGAAGAGCCACGATTTTAAAACATTTGTTATCACTGGAAGTCTCAGAAGGTAAACTGGTATTATTGAGTAAACAGCCAGGTCTATAAATATTTTTGGTTTTTAAATTAAAAAGAAAAAAAGGCTAGTCTCTCTAATAGCTGGAGCAGAAAACAAGTTCTAACAAGGATATAAACTAAGTGGTATAGGTCCAAAGATACGCGTGACTGACCATAAAAAAAAGGCATCAACCAAGAAAACAATCCCATATAATGTGCACGATGGCTACAAATATCTGTTAAAAACTCACACTATTATTAAATAAATAAAATTGGTTGTGTTTTGGTTTTGTCTGATTGTTTGTGGGGGTTTTTTTGTTTTGGGGTTGTTTGTTTGTTGGTTTGGTTTTTGTTGGGTTTTTTTTTGGGGGGAGGGGGTTGTTGTTTGTTTGTGTTTGTTTCTTTTGGGTTTTTTTGCATTAGCACAACTGACCTGGTCGATATTGAGGCGAAGTGGCATTAGTGAAACACGTAAACAACATTCCTGTGGGGATCTGCCAGACTCTGGACGGACATGTAATGCTTTAACTGTTAACTGAAAAGAAGCAAAACAAGAAATAGAAGTAGAAACAATCACAATTATTAAATATCAGAACACTAGCACAGAAAAACTTTTACTACAAAACCTCTGTACTAGTCCAATTCCACCTACCCATAATAAAACTACCATTGCATAAATAACATTACATATGTTATAAAAAGGGAAAATAGTAACCCCCCAAAAAACAAGTTCATAAAATCCTTTATAGAACCAGTAAGACTACAGTATACCATAAAACTACAACTCCGCAACTGTAGTAAAAGATCTAATCATGCTCATACAAGACGTTTGTTCAAAACCAGAATATGAAAGCTACCAAAGTAGTCCTGCAAATCTACTTTTTTAAACTGACAGAATCTCAAAAACATCAATACTTGACATACTAATATTCTAACTAAATTTTTGTTTTAATATTCACAAGGAGTCAAGCAAATAACCATCAACAAGTTGTATCAGTTCGATGTTCCATGACCTCATGCTCCTTCTTCTGCAAGACCATGAAATTTATACAATGCCCACAATAACAGTCCAATCACAAACAACATATAATAATGTATAATGAATTAACATATTCCATAAC
Source organism: Psittacus erithacus (assembly GCA_009867235.2). Lineage (NCBI taxonomy): Eukaryota > Metazoa > Chordata > Aves > Psittaciformes > Psittacidae > Psittacus > Psittacus erithacus. Next base: position 53,339 of record WYDI02033538.1, on the reverse strand, counting down.
TGTACCATGTTTGAATGTGCTTTTCTGGGCATCTCCTTACTGCAGTAGAGATAGAGAAATTTATTCATCTGTGATGTAGCTAAGCGATCTCTGATTTCAAGGTCTTGAACAATAAAAACCTGCCGTGACACTGGCTGCTCCAACAGACAGGATTCACCTTCTGCACCACCTGGAGGGTATACCTCATGCTGGAATTTCACCTTTTAAAAAGGAAAGAAAGCCAGCATAATCAGCTTCAGTGAAAAACAACCATTAACAATAGAATACTGATTAAACAAACCAACCAACCAACAAAACAAAGAAACAAATAAAACAACACACCACAAAACCCAAAAAAACAACATCACTCATAAGGTCTTTAAAGCCTGTCTACTATTTTAAACTTACAGGAATAATATTAGAATTTCTGAAAACAATTCAGATTTTTGCATGGCTAGCAGTTGAAACTTTCCAATTCCTAGCTGTGCACCTGTTCATATTTTAAGATGTAAATAACCAAGCCAAAACAAAGAGTTAGTGTAAGACAAAGAACGGATTTTACATTTTAATATTGACTCCTCTCAATCCTGACATGTTTCTTACAGCATTTTGAAGCCTGTACCAGGCTATCTTGCAATTCTTGAGTCCCACCCACTCTAGATTTAGGAAAGCAAGGTTTCTTCCCTATGAACAGACTTTTCAAGTAGTTTCTTCCAGTCTCAGTTTCCTTTTTCTTTACTCACCTTAGTCTATATAAATGTTAATCCATTACCTTTCATCAATTCTAAAGAATTCTGAATTCTCTCCTTCTCCTCATCTCTTGATACAGTTCTCATTTTCACAGACCTGTGGTTATCTACAAATCATTCTCTGTCTCAATAATCCCCCGCAGCATCCTGGACTACAATGTAATGAAACAGAGCACACACACAGACAGAACAGAGGCCTCTACTGGCCAGATACTGATGTTAAAAACCAGGGTATTTAAGTGCCTTGTACTCAAGATATCATGTAAACTGTAACATTTGAAGTGCTGAAGAGAAAACCAGATGTTTAGCGTAATCATTGCTCAGAACCTTTATGTTTTCCACACTCTTTGCCTTAATTTCTTGTTAAACATCATCATTATATTATTAAGGGTTACAATAAGGTGGGGAGAGCGGGGGGGAGAGGGACGACATAAGCAAAACAAAACAAAACACACACACACAAAAAAAAGTCCTTTATGCCTCAGTACTAACACCAACTCATTAAACACCTGCAAGTTAAGACAGATTGTTATACTTCTACACATTTTTCAAACAGAATATGAAATGCTTACTTTTTTCCTTTTTTTATTGCAATCTCATGTGTTTTCCAGAAAAAGTCAATAGAAGTACCAAGCATTTAAGTTTGGAGTGCTAATGGGATGAATTTTAAGCTCTAGACATGCATGTTGACTGTAAAAAGCATTCAGTTTTATGTAGTACCTTTCATGTTTACAGAAAAGTCTGGAAAGCCTTATTTTGAAAATGTTTTGTTACTAATCCGTTTGACATGAAATATGAATACTTCCTTGACTATGCTCTTCACAGTCCAGAATCAAGAATCTAGTTTCTATGTTAAGAGCTAAGCACAAGCTTAAAACCAACAGTAGTATATTTATGCCTTAAGGGTGCCAAATACATTGAAGGAAATACAGGGAAGCTACTGCCACATAACTGGATGCTATTTAATATCCAGTTACCAAATGATACACTGTCTCAAAAGATCTACATTCCAGTTATTTTGCTAGAACATTCAATTTCATAATAGGCATATGAATTCTGAGTAGAACTGAAGACAAACAGAACAGTCATTGTAAAACATGTTTATAATAAACAAAATCTTTAAGAATATTAAATATCCTTCATCTTTAGAAACACATTTATTCAGCAAGTAAATAATACTATCCTAGAAGAACAAATGCATTTTCTGTTAAATTCTAAATTCATCACCTTCAAAGTGCTTAGATGCAGACACTAATGGAAGAAATCCTACAGAATTCTAATGGAAAGCTGTTATCAAACATATAACATGTTAAGATATTCACACACAAGCATCTCTGAAGCTGTTTCTTCACCTTGCTTAACTGTATTTCCATCAGGAAGTCTGGGTTTCTTCCCCTTCCCCCACATGCTGTGCTCCGTCCATGCCTTGTTGGTGTATGAGACGGGGAACTATGGGGACTTCTGAGGAAATAAACAAGAAAAATACACTTTTGCAGATTAAACTTATGAGCTACAATCTAACACTAAAACCATATATATTTCACTGCATATAACCTAACAGTATTTTATTAATCGTTATTTGAGAAAAATACTAGAAATCACACACCCCAAAAAAACCCCCAAAAACAAAAAAAACCCCGGAAGAACAGAACTTGCGTTTCTGTTAACCAAATACTTTCTTTTTATTGTTCAAGTAATGCATACTTAAGGAGAATGCAAGGTGGATGCTTCGCACCAAATTAACATTCATGAAACATTTCCTTAATTTTGGCTCTGATAATATTAATTACTCATTAGCTTACATGACATCCTGAAGACGAGACTCCGGCTACCACAGCGAGTCTTTCATGCTTTTTAAGCCCTAAGCTCTTCAGAAAAACTTAACTTGTAATACAACCCTTAAAAGGAAAACCCATCCCTCCATCCCAAAAATACCCACCAAACCCAATGTCAACTTGTCCAGGTTAAGACACAGGAAAAAAACACTCTGGTGCGTTCATTTAAACTCTGTAAGAAGATTCTAGATGATCTTTGAAGTCCCTTCCAACCCAAATCATTCTATGATCGATTCCTTGTGAGAAAGGAGCAAAAAAGCAAGCAAGGAAAATTTGGGATTGAATAGTGAGATTGACCTCAAAGGAAAATTAAGTATTTTTAAATGTTCTAATCCTCAGAATTTTATCACTTACATGAAACTTTTAGCTGGAGATGCTGGTGGTGCAGTCCCAAAATCCCTTCCGCCATAGAGATGCCAAATAAGTGAGATTTCCTTTACAACATAGCGTACCAGAGGAACAGGAAAATGAAGGGGAGCTTTGCTTGTATCTGTTTTTTTAATAGGTTGGCTGAAATGATTTTCCTTTACGATAATTGCATCATCAACCAGTATTTTTATGACTGGCTCTTCCTCTTTTTCCTAATTGAAAAAAAAAAAAAAGTATATAGCATAAGGAAGTGAAATCTGCTTTCTTACCTATGAAAAGAGAAGAAACTATTCTGTACTGTCTTCCAGAGCTTATACAAAAGAGATTTTGTTTAGGAATTATTCCTATAAAATAACTTAAAGACCAAAAAATGCAAAAATAAACTAGAAGCTGAGAAATGCTAACAAAACAAAACACCAAACAACTTTATCCAAACTGTAAAAAAACCAAGAGCTGAAAACAAAGAAAAACCATGATGAGCCCAGGTTACCATAACAGCACTTCTGGAAACAAACAAGCTCAAAGACAACTGGGCAAAACCAGCTTCTAATTAGAGATTCAGAACTACATCTGTCTATTATGAAGAATACAACCAGAGATGCTACGAAAAACATGAATACAAGCTGTTTTCAAAGAGTCTGATTGTAGTTTCCTAAATCTTTTAATGCAGCGGACAGAGTGTGGTGTAAAGTGACACACAAGCTTTTCTCTGAGGTTTGGCAAGGACCTTCAGCCCATAAAAGCATTGTAAGCTTTGACTATAAGATAAATTAATAAAAGAATAGGAGATGTGCAAAGCTGCTATTCTGATAAACACTACATTTTGTTTAAAAATTTTTTTTTTCTAACTATGCCATCACTGTATATCAAATTGGTAATGATAAAACCTGACTAAAAATGTAGGAAAACTGCTAATATAGTTTAAAGTAATGTTCAGATCAGACGATTACTTACTGCTGAGATAAGGAAAAATCATATATATTTGAAAATACTTGCATTCATTCCTCGCAATAACAATGCATGAAGTCCTTGAAAATGAAGATTATTTTTCTGCTACTCTGTCCATTGATACGATTATCACAAAGCAATCATAAAAAGTTATGAAGTCTAATTTGCCCAGGCCTTACACAGGCTTTTCTATAATTTGTCTTACACATATATAGTAATTCTCAAAGCTTCTTACAGCAACAGCAACTTTCGGTGCAAAAAGAATGCAGAAATCATCACTTTCTGCAGGAACGTCTCCTACGGCTTCATTTAGCAGGTGATGAGTGAATGAATCATAAGTGGGACTTGGCTCTTGTGAGACATTTCCACTTTCATCTGGAAACAAGAAGAGATCTGAGCAAGATGGTTCCTGAGTTTGAGATCTGTCATCCAAAATTCCTGGGAATTGAATGAAGGTGGAGAAAAAGCACATTTCAGTGGAAAAATCTTTACAAAGTATGAAAATAGAAACAGAATTACCTAACCGTTAACTAAAACATTACTTCAACTACATCAAGTTACTTATTGTACCTTGAATCAATTTCTACTATAAACAAAAAACAATTAAAAAAATAATCTACTTTACAATTCGAAGTGATTACATTATAATCATGACCAGTTAACAGTAGATATGAACTGAGAAAATAGAGAAAAACGATTTGAAAAAGAACCCACAGATACAAACCAACAAACAAAAAAACTCCAACAACAAAATTTCGTGTCCAAGTTTCTCATTCTGGTAGTAAGACCACAGCATCAATAACTTTCAGAACTACACTGACTGCTCACCTTCCACCACCAAAAGAGGACCACAAATCATGCAAATAGTGACATTCTCTATTTCAGCCAATTTAAACCTGGATTTAAGTCTAACTACAATAAAGTCTTTTTGAGCAAAACGGTCAGCAAGAAATTGAACATGAGCCAGCAGCGTGCCCTCACAGCCCAGAAAGCCAACCACATCCTGGGCTGCACCAAAAGAAGCATGACCAGCAGGTCAAAGGAGGTGATCCTGCCCCTCTGCTCTGCTTTCTTGAGACCCCACTTGGAGTACTGTGTGCAGTGCTGGTGTCCTCAACATAAGACATAGAGCTGTTGGAGCAAGTCCAGAGGAGGGCCACGAGGATGATCAGGGGGCTTGAGCACCTCCCATATGAAGACAGGCTGAGACTGCTGGGGCTGTTCAGTCTGGAGAAGAGAAGGCTGTGTGGAGACCCTATAGCAGCCTTCCAGTATCTGAAGGGGGCCTACAGGGATGTCAGAGAGGGAGTCTTCATCAGGGACTGTAGCGACAAGACAAGGGGTAATGGGCTCAAACTTAAACAGAGGACATTCAGGTTAGACACAGAAAGAAGTTCTTTACTGTGAGGGTGGTGAGACACTAGGAACAGGCTGACCAAAGAAGTGGTAAATGCTTCATTCCAGGCAGTGTTCAAGGCCAAGCTGACAGAGCCTTGGGTGACATGGTCTAGTGTGAAGCTTCCTTGCCCATGGCAGGGGGACTGGAACCAGATGCTCTTAAGGTCCTCTCCAATCCAAACCATTCTATGATTCTATGATTCCATTTCATAAAAACTTTCAATACCTCTTTCCTTCCAAAAAGGCTGTACTTCATGTGTACTTATACCTCCAGAGGATTCTTACCATTAGACTCTGGCTTCATAGCAGAGGCAGTCTGTTGAGTCTCAATTTCCTCCATTGCATCACTCATCAAATCCCGTAAAATCTGTTGCTCTGATTCAGCAAGACCTGGTCCATGGGAAGATGGCTGGCTAAAGGTCTCTACCTGTAAGAGAGGCACTATACATAGTTACATCTTAAAGACAACTGCAACAGCATTCTGAAAAAGATTTTGCTAGAATGGCTTGATACACATCTAAAACTGTAAGAAGTAACACCTTAACTTTATAAATAATCTAGTGAGCTGAAACTCCAAGCTAGATGATTCATAAAGTAGACTAGAACATTACGGTTCAAGGTATTTATACGATCAGAGCACTTGGACAGAATATATATGTCCTGGCATTTCCTCTCTTAGATAAGAATAAAGTGAAATAAGTAAACAGCATAAAATATTTTAAAATATTAAGTAGTGACCAAAGTAGAAAAAAAGTCACCATTTTACTCTCAAATATATTTTAAGCTAGATAAATCTGTTAATTTCTTTACAAGAAATTTTATATTCTTTGGAAATAGACTAGGGACATCAAAATTAAAACATAATTAATGTTCTAATTACCAAGGAAATATCAACATAAGTTGATATTATTTTGCCATTTTATACCTTCATTTTTGGCTTGCTAACTCCACGTTTAATCTCTGTCTTAGCAGGTGGATGTAAATCACCATAACTTGCAATATATTGTATTAGATTCATTAGTGCAGCACATGAATCGGAGCAGGTACGAATATGGATTACATCACTGGAACAGTGCAGCTCAAAACGTGGTTTAGTCTAGATAACAAAAATAAAAAGCTCAGAATACACTTCAGATCAACATAAGATTCCATAAAAATAGCATTAATACACAGCTGGTTTTAAATTAATTTACTTGACTAGGCCAAAAAACTTAACAGAAATAGTACAAGTAAACTGGAAACCTTCCTTGATTCTAAATATAATAAAGCAATTTTCAAATCACAATCTGTCATGGAAATGTTACATTTAATTTTATTTGTGATTTAATACTTACTCTTTCCCCATCAGAATCAGATTTTACTGCTGTAATGGTTAGTTCCAGCAGTCCCATATCCATAACACGAACATAATCTGAAAAACAATGAGTTATTAAAAAAAGACTTAACAACAAACATGATCCATATTATGCATTTTTGGTTATTAAACCATTAGAAATAGCATGAACGTGAAAAGGGATCTTTTTTACCAAAACCTTTTCCATCTCTGATTTCCTCCTTTTATGAGGATTACTCTTAGAATTCAAATTTCAGCTACTCAAAACTTTTTAATCCAATATATCACTCCCACTGCCACCATCTATCTGCAGTGTAATCTTTTAATATATTTATCCTTATCCCATCTGTGTGAGTTAAGAGAAAAAGGCACACAGAAACTGGGTGACTAAGCATCTTAGCAGTTTTTTAGTTTAGGTGAGAGAGCACATTTTCATATTTTACTAATCTTTCAGTACCATGAATACGTTATTCCCCTTTTTCTTGTTATAAGAAAACAACCGTATCTTTACTTTGTCCTTTGCTAGAGACCTCTTAGTTAAGCTAAATACACATATTTGTGGGCACAGGATTTCATTATTTCTCCAATTAATTTGTTAAATATTGATTCAAGTTCCTCAGTCCTTAAAGGCTGTAGCTATATGAGAGCAAATCAGTTAGTATCATTCTTTTCAGAACCTAGAACTCTCTGCCATATAACACCTTTCAATTTCAACGACTTAAGATGACAGCTCGTAAAATGAGATCTCTTTTCTATGAAGATTTCTTACAGCGCCAACGGCAAGTTTTTAAAAATACATTTTTTTTTCAAGTGTCTATTATGAAACTGCAATAAGAAAATGAAAGACTTGCAAGTTGCTGTTCCTTGACATACTTCTGCATCCACAAGTTCAAACTAGAGTACCCAGATTTTCATCAATACTGCATTATTCATTCATATTCAACTTGCTTCTCCTTGTTTCCTCAGACCTCTTCTTCAAGCAACCTTCATGAATGCTGAATATGCCTATAACTTTGGTATTTTGTTTCCTTAGGCTCTGCAATTCATTCTTCACATCTAAAACATACTTACCTCTGTGGAGATTCACCGTAACAGTGTTGCACTTGTCAGACAGATGCAAAGTAGCTTCATCTAAAATTATCCTAAAAACCAAAAAAAGATTAAACATGCTAGGGAAATTTCATGCAATTCACCAGATAAATTAGTATAGAAAAAAATCTTAACACATCTAGCATATCTTAAACCCAACTCTTCAACTGAGCCTTTCATAATTTCCAAATCCCTTGGTAACTAACCACTTTAAGGTATTTTTGCCATCGCTAGTCATATTTGCATTTCAGTTCATGTATTTGATCCTTCCTAGAATAAAAAGTAATGCTTTTAACATACATAATTAACACTTCTTATTTCCTTTTTTGCCTTTAATTCTTTTTAAAAACAGACACATTTTTTTTCAAAAGTTTTATCAACAGTAACAAGCAACTTAGTAGATGCTTCACATCAGAACAGATTTAACAGACTGAATATTCAACTAATTGCAAGAAAAATTATTAAAAAGTTACAGACATGTTCAGTAATCACTTTTTCCATAATTAATATACTGTCTCCAAGTAACAAATCTTTAGGAAATCTTAAGGTGCCACTATTTGACAACAGGCACAATTTCATTTCAGAACATCTTCAAAATTGCTTGCTTTTAAAGAAAGCAATCCAACTTAGAAAAAAAAAATAAAATTAACTTAATAAACCAGAAGTATTACCTATGTAATATATTTCAAGAGATGCAAACTAGTGTGATCATTTACACAACACAAATGTTTTCTGGGTTAAAAAAGCATTACAGGCATTACAAGTCTTACAGGAGCTTCCATGTTTCACAATCACTTAAATTATACCTGAGAGTAGAAGAGGATTTATCCACTGCAACACTGCTGGAAATGCTGAAAGTTTCAACAGTAAGAAGAGATCTGACTGGCAAAAACAAGGGCCTAACAACAACGAGCAAAAGAGAAAAAGAATTAGTACTTGTACTTAGAAGTGCAATCAAAGCCTTACAGGCTACCTAACTAGTCTTCCCAGGCCTATGCAAATGCATATTCTACTTTAAATTACTTACAGTTTAAGTACTTCTAAGTTCCCTGAAGGACTTTTTCCAAACAAGCCTAAATACATATTACTTAAAATATGGAAACTTGAATGTTGCATATATATTTATTCCTTAGGAATAAATATATAGCTGCAGTGCCACTGAGTGACATACACTTGCATTTTATTTACCTGTAATCAAGAGCACAACTCCAAAGATGTACATGAAAAGTCGTAATTGTAGCTGGAGGATTATATCCCAGAACAGGCTCATCAGAAATATTCAAAAAATACAAAATCTAAAAAAATTACAAAACGTAATATTATAGTACTTCGGTATCTGTTAAATTACTAAATGATTATACACTAGAAAAAAAAAATCTGCAACAGGTATGACAATAAAATGTTTGATTAGTAGAAGGAAAAGGGAGTGAGCAATCTCAGATATTTAAAGGTGCTTATCCAGTATCTGAATACAGAAAAGCATGGAATGTAAACATGGCAAAATATACAAAATCCAAACTACAGCCCCAAAGGTATGGAAAAGACCAATCCACAGATGCCTAAGTGGGTCCTTGTACAATGCCTCACAATCCATTTTTAAAGCATTGCCCAAATATAGTCTCAATCAAGTTTCTTTGAAGTTATTACAGCACTAGTGTTTAGTTTGTTCTGTTTATCGGAAAAGCCAATTTTTCTTGTAATACTGTACATCGTTGAAGTAATCTTCTAGTTATCTTTCTTTTTCTTTGGGGGGATGGGAAATATGCTCAGAATCAGAAATATGTACACATGCATTGTATACATTTATTTTTCATGTATTACTACATAAAATAAACTCCTATCCTCCTCTTTAAGACCTGTCACAGTTATCCTCAAATCTGTTACACTAAATTATTTCAAGCCTGGAGCATATCAACACTGCTAGCCTTTTAATCATTTCCTCTATCTCTCGATTTGGCCAATTTTTCCCCTTCCCTCTCCAAAATAGATAACCAAGTGCATTTCAGATAATGTTAATTAAGCAATAATTCACAGAGAAAATAAGCAACACTGTATAAAGCAGGCTACATGAACACATGTGAATACCATGTTGAGAAGAAAGTGATGACACAGAACAGGCCAAAGCACTAAGTTCAGCTCCATGTAGTCATACAATAAAAATGCATGTAAAAATAAGCATACTACACATACAGGAGGATAAACAGGATAGGCTTGAATGACGAGGTTTACTATTTGTAATCCGGTATGATGCAAGTACACGAAACTATACTGCTACTGTACTACTGGCTCCCTAGCTATGTCTGCTATACTATACTTTCACACCCACATGTATCAGTACAACCATTCTAATTCAGATGTCTGCATTACAATCATTTGTCTAAACCTTTGCTCACTACTTCCCCAAAGTCTTCTCCACTACTACCACTCAAACAATGTAAAACAAGAGACAGACAAGGGAGAAACAGGACTTGAGGAAATAGGTGAGCAGAAGGGAAAAATATAGAAATGCTTTCAGTGCTGCAAGTAGCATGTGTATTTGTTTGGAGAGGGTTTTTTACATCAAGGATTATCTAAGTGCTTGGGTAACACTGGACTACTGAGATTTTCCATCTGAATTTAAGAAAGAAAAAAAAAAATCCAAAACAAACCAAAATCACCAAACCAAAACAAACCCAAAACATAAAAAAATCACAAACAAAACCCCAAACAAAAAACAAACAACAAAAAAAGACCTAAAAAAACACCAGAACTTTCCCGACATGTTGAGTGCAGAGATTTCATATGATGGGAGGAACTGCAGCAACTGAAGACACAAGTAGGAATTCAAGAGCAAGACTAGACTGCTAAATGGTCTCAAAGACAAACAAGAAAGAAAAGAGTAACACTTTTAAGAGCAGAGTAAGATAAAAGACATACCCTAACACAAAGATTTTCCATCAAGGTTTAGTTTGATACTTAAAGCATTTGTTAAAGCAGTGAAACTGAAACTGAAGATGTAGTCAAGAACTGTAGCAACCTGACCTGTTCATACCAGCTTAAACCTGAAGGCAGTACTCTGTGCTGAAGGGTGGCTCCTCTTAATCCAACAGCAACTAGAAATTCCTGCACAAGAAAGTTGCAGGAGTTAGTTTACATTAAATAGAGGTAACTATTTGACATCTAGATTATGACACACAGTCATCCTACTACCCCCATAATTTCCAAGTGTTTAGAGAAGAAGAAAGGACTGGGACAGGATTAAATACTCAAAAAACCTGCTTCATTATACAGAAATCCTGACCAATACGGTGCATTACTTTTTGCAACAGGATCATTTAGAAATGAAAATTTTGTGGTGATAGGAAGGAAGGATCCCTCTGTTCATTCATTCTAGGATTCACCAGGAATTACCAGGAGTATCAACTCAATGTAGGTCAAACCCAAGTCAATTGAGCCCCCATGACACTATGCTGGTCTGCAGATTCCTTCTCCTCTAGGTCGCTCTACAAACCTGTTTGTCACCACTATTCCAGGTAGAAGGTCATCATTTAGCCATGCTAATGAATGCTACTGTCAAAGCCAAACATACCACTCCAGTGCCACTCCAAAAACAGTAAGCAAAGGCTGCCTATTAGATGAGACTGCTAGTAAACTGAGCAGAAAGCTTTTAACTCTTTTATCTGTTCTTGCACCAGATTAAAACTGAGCCAAAAGAAAACCAAAAGAAAGCTCAACTGGCCAAGAAATGCATTTAGTAAAAAAAATAAAGTGTGAGCATCAAAGTGAAGCATTGGAAGAACTAATAAATTATACTGACACTTAAATTTTACAATCCACCCAAAAGATTCTAACAAAAAATTACAGTTTGAGGATGAACAGCTCAGAATTATATGGTTTCTTCGTCTCTAACCCTTGTAAACTCACATCGAGATGTTGTCATATAAACTGAGATAACTCAATTTACAAAAGCACAAATTTAAATATACAAACCTTTGTATTGCTCTCTATTTTATCTGATTGTATTTTAACTGCAACAGTCAGCATACTTGGACATTCCACTCCTACACCATCTGAAGTAGTCCTACTAAGGCCATCTTCTTCAGAAAAAGAAATAGTAGGTTCTAACCAATGGGGACGTATTGTGCTGGGCAGTCGTATTTCAGAGGAGGGGACGACCCCATCTACCATACCTGCAAAGAAATTTTAGAATGAGTTACCTTGTGTTTCAAAGCTGTTACTGATGAAAAGGTAAGGAAAATCCCTTTTATGTTAATACCTTTAAAATTATTTTAGTTATCAAAGTTAGACATGCACACTGACAAACAAAAAATTGTGAAAGGGAGGTTACAAGTCATATAATATTTAAAACCATGTTTTTAGCTAAAATATTCAATGTGACTATAAGGCTTTTTTATTTCCCCGACAAAATGGCAAAGTTGAAATAAAGGACAGAAATCTCGTATGGGTTACATGGAGAGATAGGAATATGTCTCTCTTCATTTTATGGTGCCAGGTTAACTTCTAGACATGCAGTAATTAAGCCTTACACTGAAAAATACTTTAACTTGACTACCACTGATTCAGAGACATCTGAGGGGGAAATCTTAAGGTTTAACTACATGGGGGTTGCCAGACATATATACTACACAGTCAACTTAAAACTCTTCACCTGATAACTACAAGTAGGTACTCAAGAAACATACAGTAGCTACTGGTAACCTGTACCTTTTTAAAAATGAATAACCAGTAACATGTAGGAAGTGTTTACTTTCATAATAAGGAACATGCTGTGCAGCTAATGTGCCAGAGGACCACAGTATCTTTAAAGACCAACAGCTGCCAAGGAGAATTTGTGCTAAACTGTAACTAAGTAAATACAGTTATCATGAAGTTGTATTACTGCAGCATTTAGGAGCATTAGTCATGAACTAAATCTATTGTGCCAAATGATACACTATCAGATGAAGGAAAAAAAGAAAGAAAGCAAAGACAGCATTTCTCCTAAAAAATTTGAAGCTCATGTTATTTCAAATCTAGTCCCAAAGGCACCTCAATCCCACCCCTACCTTGATGATATAAATTGAGGCTGCTAGAATGGAGGCAAACATAGTGTCTGTCCTCAAAGCCTTCATATTTAGTCACACTGAAAAGTGAACCACTGTTGAACTCCAACCAGAATTCACCATATTTTCCTTCCAGTGTACTTCCATCATCCTGCTGAACGAAGAATAGAAATGATAAAACATTGCTGAGTTTGCTGCAGTTAGACAGTCTAAACTAAGATAACACTTGCTACCAATACATATTTTCCCACTTGTATTTGAGTTTCTTATGTAAACCAAGCATAATTGCTAAAATACTGTACTGCATTATTGTCTATAGTACAAAAAAAGAAAAAAATGAATACAGAGTTACTGCTGTAAGCAGTTATTCCTTCGAGAAATAGTACCTATGACATGAAGGGGATCCCATGATCAGAACAGACCAGCTTTTTCAGCCCCAGTGCCTCACCTTTACATCTGTGAATATTGACACTAATCCATGTGTCACATTTAGCAGAACAGACAGAAAGCTTTGTGAGTTCTTATTCTGAGAGTCAAGCTTTTTCCTTCTGCGCGAACGATAGTTTGGATCAACAGTGGAATAATACTGTAGTGTTTCTTCCTCAGATCCACTCTCATCATCTGATAGATAAAATGAAAAACATCTAACTCTCTAGCTAGTACACATACCATGCCAATAACTCAATTGTTTTTCCCTCAGTAATACCATTCATTTTCACACTTATCTTACTTGATTATACAGCAATCTTATTGTTTTTTTCTTCTTAAGTAAATCCTTTCTTCTAAGTTTACAAATTCTTTCCACTATCAGCTTCATCATTTCAGACAATTATGCTTTTGAATCACTATAGTTCTACATGATTTATTAAGTGTATTACCATAATGAACTGCAGATTTAAATTGACTAAAGCTGTCTTTACTGAAAGTGTTGATCAGCTGGCTGGCCACAGATAGTCCAACACCATAAGAAAGGTTTTCAAATGTTTCTACAGGAGACGGAGCTGTGGGTTCCCACAACAATAAATCATTGCTGATCCTAGGAAGAAATACATTATCATTATACAAAATATATGACTACATTCCCATTTAATACAAGGATAGTCAAGCAATATTTCCTTAGCAGACTTCAGATTTTATAAAGAAAAAAAAAAAGCTCAAGATCACGAGAAAGAATAATGTATTAATGAGTAAAAGCTAAAAAGTAGCTTTTTTGCTGTACTTACAGTACACATGTATCAAAGTCTACCATTTGACAGTGATACAAAAGCCTCTGTAAGCAGGTGTGTATTAGCTCACTAGGTTGAAGGAAGGGTGACAAAACCCTATTTTATCACATCAATTTTTAACCAAGTTGCAGGAAACAGTTCTTTTACTTCCAAGTGATTTCGTGTCTGTCAGGGTCACAGACACATATGACATTCAGTACATGAGTACACAAAGAGAATTTAATGAAAAGTTCAGCTCTGACACTCTGGAAGTGAAAAAATGCTTTGGAAGTAAAGTAATGCCTCCCAGAAGCTAAAATTGATCAGCATCTCTCTGTGTAGCTAATGACCAGCATAATACCTGTTTTCAGTAGATTTAACCTAGCTGCATTTCTTTATTTTCAGACAGAAAGCTAAAAGAAATAAATGACGAAAGTCAATCTCCAAGTTGTGTCCACTTTCTCTACATTTTCATAAGACTTTATAAGGCTTATAAACTGGGTCATTAGGGGTTTTTTCACTGCCTGCCTTGTGAACTCTTAATTTTTAAATGGAAAATCACTGAATAAAAAGGAAAGAATAAAAATGAATGCAACTTTAAAAAAAAAAAAAAAAAGAAAAAATGACAGTGATCTATTTATAAATGAGACTTCAGAAAGACTAGAGCAAAATAAAACATTGAGAACAGAGATCTGAACAAAGTAGTCACTGAGAGCTAATGACTATTTAACTTTACCCTCTGCTCATAAAATCTGCCAAACACTTTTTAGCAGATGGCTGCTATGGCACTGATCAGGTATATGTCAGTGGTGTCTCTGATGTTGAGTTGGAAGTATATTTACATAGCCTTTAATGTCCTTAGAAAACTATACAAGGGAATTCCTGCTACAGCTGCTTATTCGGTTGCTTTTATCAACAATGAATACAGATCTAAAAGTACAGCTCACAATAACCAAGCAAAACCATTATACTTGCCTATTGTACAGTTTTTCATAAAAGCTTTTGTTTGGCAATGTTAAATGAATGTTTGGTAATGTGAGTTCCAGTACATAATGAGAATTGCTAATTGTTTTATCCTGAAACTCTGTCATTTCAACTACATCTCCTGGCATCACCATCTGAAAGAAAAAAAAGAAAATGCTCAAGTAAAAAAAAAAAACCCAAACAAACCAAGAACAAACCAACAAACCAAAACTGGAAACCAGAAGATGCGCATAAAGTAGTAAGAATATTAATTTTGTCTACCATAAGCACAAAACAGTAACAAAATTTTGTAGTACCTCTTCATTTTCAAACATGACCCTACGAGAAGAAAAAGGAGAAGGCTCTGGTCTTCTAATATCACAGACATCCTTCAAAGAATGAGACCCTCCTTCTTCTTCCTCTTGAAAGTTATTATCACCTTCTTCCTCCTCAGCTGCTATCCTTTCCAGAATAGAGTGCACAGCCAGAGGGTTTATTTTCAATACAATCCTGACATTGGAGAAGTTATGCAGAATAAGCCATTAGAGATGCTTGGAATTTTTATATTGATGTACTGTCACATGTACCCCAGTTCTACTAGCTAGCCATTAAATACACACAGACTAAACACCTCAAAGACCAGGGATCTTTTTGTTAGACAATATGTAATTTATCAGACAAACTGATACCATTTTTTGGTAAACCAAAAAACATCAAAATTACAGGCACAGAGAGATGCGGAAAAAGAACCATCAGGTTGATAAGGTTAGTGTCTGCTCTTTTCCAACTCCATCAGGTGACCATTACATGACCTTTGAACAGCCTAGCACTCTCCCATAATAATGCTTGTATCATATGACCATCAACAGCTATTAATAAATGCTCAGCTACATGACATAGTGTATTACATGTGCATACTGTTGTAAAAAAATGTATTTACATTATAAAAGAAAACCATGCTGAAAAAATGCCAAAACACATTGTCATAAAGCCACTAAATTTTGTGGCAAAAAATACATGTAGCAGATTCTGCTGCAAATCAAAAATTGCCTCTTTAAATATCTTATTACATGCTACAGCTGTTAGGTCCTTCTGTTCAGTAACTCCCAAGTTTTATATTGCCTTACATGTGATCTAAGCTCCAATAATTCAGTCACAGTATAATTATCCTTATTGTCATTATGTCTGTATATCAGCTTATATTAACATTTTGAAGTGAAATTCCACCGAGGTTTTATTTGTTTAGTATTCAGTCTTGAATGTAAAAGCAGCAGAAGAGGTAAAGTGTCAGGAAAAAAAAAGATAGGAGAAAGCTTCAAGTTTCTTAACTTTCACTGAAATTTACTCAAGTCTATGCAGAAATCATTATACATTAAAACAACCTTGCATTACCATAAATGTAGACTTTTAAAGATTTAAAAATAAAAAATCTTGGGTTCTTTTCAATAGCTACATGCTCTTTCTTTGCAAACTATTTTAAAGCATTTACTACACAGCCAGTCTATATTAAAATTGGAAAAGTAAGAGTGCTTCATAAAAATCCAAATAACCCACATCAGAAAATAACATTGCCTTACCGAGGCCAGTCAAAATTGTCTGATGATGACGTTATATCTCCATCTATGCCACCAGACACTTGAAAAAATTTTATTGGTGCTTCTGCATTATCTTCTTCGAATGAACCTGAACAGAAAAGAATTTTTTTTAAAACTTAACACAGGAATGACAACTAGTAGCTTTAGGTTGCCCATGCTCAGGTTAGAGTCCAACAGGGTACTCTGTCAATGCTATTACAACAGCACTTACGCAAATGCCATCTTTTCCTCCAAAAAAGAAACACCAATTTTTAGAAACAAAAATTATTTCATATTATCTTCTAACTGGCAGCAGTTAGAAAACCAGATGCTTCCAATGCATCGATATCTGCATTTACACTTACAGCATCACTACATTATGTCACAGCCTTGAAAAGTACACAGAATGACAAATCAGCTGAGAAGGTTGCAAATATAAACAAGACTCACAGATTTATTAATTTGAAAGATATTAAAGGCACAGAAGTATTAAAGTTTCCTAAATAACAGTTATTTAGGACATCTTTCACTTCTCTTCTAGACTAGACATGAGATTCCTAATTTGCGTAGTTGTAGTAACCCTCTACAAATCTTCTAACATTATGATAGATCCCACAGATACACTAAATCGAAACAAACTGGTACAATATTACAGAAAGTAGCAGAAATACCAGATAGATATTAAAAAGCTAGAATGCAAGCAGTATACCTTACACACATTAGCCTTTCTAGTATTATTTTGCCTTGTGATAGTATTTAGTACACAACACTAAACTGCAGCAAATATATCCGTCCCAAATTCAGGTGGGAAGACACTCCCACGTTAATCCATACGAGAGAGGACCTTTGTCTCATCTACATAGTATCTGGAAAAACAAAAAAGAACATTTGATATAATGTTAACATTCTTACCCGTTAGCTCTTTAAAGGTAAGTTCTAATTTAACTTGTTCTGGAGTTGACCCTCCAATAAATTCAGTTTTAAATTCCACATCTGTATATTCAAGGTGAAGAATCTCCTTCTGAAGTGATTTCTTAAACCACGGTCCTCTTTCCTGATCTGACCGTAGGTCAGGTATTGGGAAGCGAACAGACAGATTTAATGCTGGGGCAGTCACTTGAACTGAAACTCTACAGTTTGCAGGAGTATGTGAATCATCCAGAAAAACTTCAGTAAATGCTTTATGCTAAAAAACAAAGTAAAGGGAAAAAAAATAATTAGGAAAATTGCACTAAAAGTGACTATGGGAAAAGCTTTGATGATGCAGTATCTAAAAATGAAAAATATTTTTTCCACATATCACACAAAGCATACATATCAGGACCAATTATTATTACTCTTAGGTTATTCTATTATTGGTGCTGCTAAGATTCTATTTAGTTAGAAATCAAGCACTTGCAGAGATCAGCAATCTCAAAAAACAGCTTTCTCTCTTAAATTAGAAAGTGAGAGAACCAAACAATACTCAACTGCAGTTAGGAATACCAAGTCTCATGGATTATTTTTTTTCTTTTTCCAGATGTTATTGTTGAGAACCCAGGAACTACTATCATGCATATTTGTCCCTTTCACCAAGTCATGGCTTTCAGCTCCCACCACTGACATGTCATTCAAAATCTTCCCTAGTGCAGCTTATTGCCGACCGTCATTGAAAAGAATCAAGATTTCACAACATAACCACACTGATAGAAATTATTGAAGTTTTACAAATTTTTTAAATGAGGATTCTTTAAAATTTGAATACTAATTTTCTGTAATCAATCAAAGCAACAATAACATTTCATGAAGATATTTGTGCTGTGTAGAAAATCAGTCAATTGCATTAACCCTACCTCATGTATTCCAAAAAAAAAGCCTTCAGTCTGATGTTATTGTGCTAAATATACTAACACTTAAATCCCACTGACAACCTGAACCAAGACAAACAAGCTCCAACTTCTGCTGGTACTCAGCCACTAGAACACAATGCGTATGTTCGCCATCCTTTCTACTACCTACTACAAAAACGGGTAAGGCACAGCAGAGGCAACCGGGCTGACTGCGACACCTAAAGATTTCAACATAGAAATGGAACTGTCAACAACACTTGATATAAACTGTTGAGTGATGGTATGGATTAGGGATTAGCAATCAGTTAAGACTCCTTTTTTTCCCAGCTCTGCCTGCTGCAAGAAGCTGAGAACTTACACAGTTTGTGGAGCTGCTACTATTGCTTTTAGGTCTGTTATCAAACATGCAATCACTGAATCCAAAATCAGTATCTACATCAGATGGCTACTGTTCTGTATTAGAAGGGAACCCCTCCATGCCCGGCGCCCCCAAAACCAACCAAAAAAAAAAAATACTCCACACCACCAAAAAAAATGAAAATCAAGGAAAACCACAAAAAATCCCAACCAGACAACCAACACCACACACAAACCATAAAAACCTAAAACTAAACAAAAAAAACCCACCACCCATCAATCAGAATTAGCAACCTCAGGCAGAGTGCCATCCTGCCTTCCTCCTGCAAACAATCAGCAAGTTTATTAATCAATTTGATTTTCAACTTACCAGGCTTATGTGCTTGTTGTAAGAAGCATACATGTGAGATGCCATCATCTCCACTGTAGTTAGTTTCTGTGGTTGAAGCAAGGAATTTAATCTGTCTACAATACTAATATCCAGCTCACAAAACACTGGACTTAACTTTATTTGTAACTCTGCTTTCTGCGGAACAGAACCGAGTCTCCCTTGACTACCCTGAAAGAAAACAGAAAAAGCACTAAAATCCTGAAAAAAAAATACAGTGAAATAAATTATAATAACTGAGAGTTAAGAATTCTGTTTCATAAGAAAGATACCTTTCTGTTAAAATGAACAAAATTAGACAAAAGCTGCTAAACAGAAACTTGGTCTCATCTTACCTGAGGTCCTCTATTATCTGAATGCTTATAATGAAGCTGAAGGCATGGCATAGCATGAGAATCATTTCCTTTTTCAGAATGAAATGTCAGTAGCTACAGAATAAAACAAGAGTTAAAAACACTTAAGGAGAAAAGAGTCGCCACAGGAAAAGATACCTATGACGTTTTACCTAGAACAGACAGTAAGCAACCCCACATTCAAGTCAGTGAACAGAGCCCCAGTCCAACCACTTGTTCTGCCACTGTATTGGATGTCCCTGACCATTAAAATAGCTGGAAGAATAACCATCACCAAAAGACACCTTCACATTGCTCAACTCCATCAGTTGGTTTTTGGAAACCATACACTCTAACTCCCAAACTGTGCTGAGCATATTTAAAAGGGAAGTAAACTAGTGGACTTTGGCTACTTAGCACTATTCCGGTCAGGTATGACAGAAGCCTGGTTTGCTATTTGTTACATTTGTTCTCTATTAAGTTATGTTTTAAACCCATAACATACTTAAAAAGAAAATTAAAAATTCCAATCATTTTAAAATCTGGCATTATCAGTTACACAATTAACATTTCTTTTCTATGGAACTCCCTGTATTTTTTACACACCTCTGTATAGTGAGGCTGAATGGAATGAGAGTCAGTAGAAAAAAGGCATTCCAGGAATTCCATATTCCCAATGGATAAATCAGTACTAAAACTTCGAGAGGCAGTCCTTTGTCTTTGTTCATGGGACACTTTAATGCCAGTACCTATAAATCTGAATTATTAAAATTATGATCTATGAAAAGTAGCATAGAACAATACAATTATGAAAAGTCAAGACTGAAATATGTAAACGATCACTACAATCCTTTTCAGAATAAAACTGACATTTCTTCAAAAAGAAGCAAAAATTCTAACAGATTTATAATTATGGCAGTTAATTTTAATATTTTATATAATTTTCTAATTATAACAGCTTTAGCAACAATGACAATGGAACTCACTTATGTTACACATTCAACAATGATCAGTGTAGAGACATTTGTAAAGAACACTTCAGACATCTAACCTAAGGTGCAAGTCACATAAAGGTGGGAATCTAACATCCTTATACAGACACTGAAAAAGTCAAATGCCTGAAACAGTCAAAATTACATGCATAAGGGAAGAAACTGTATATACACCCTTAAAATTTTACTTCATACACTGTACTGGGGTGGTAAAAACTGCAAAAAAAAGACTGTTGCATAACTTTATGGTACTCCTTACACATACTTTTTATTGCTACTGATATACTATTTTGATTCAAGTAAAACCCTAAGCTCTTTCAAGCAGAAAACCCTGTATTTGAATAAATATGATCCTGTAAAATACAGCTGTTTCTAAAGAAATAATTTACTTAATGATTCTTGACTCTGTATTTCTGTGGTAGAAACTTACCTAGTTTAATTCAACTATTGTTGAAAAGGGGTAGGTTGATTTTAATGCACTTCTTTTTTTATTTTAAAAAGTCTTGGATAACAGACGTCAAAATTCAACGCTATTTTGAAATTAACAAAATATTCTAATGCAATTCAAATATTAAGTGACACAATTCTTATGTAAATAAACTTACTTTATTCAAATTTACTTAAAATATATTTTTGTTAATTATATTTATTAATAAGCAAAGTTATACCTAAGGTGATCATGAGAACAAGCTTCTGCAAATACTTCTCGGAAGGACAGAAAATCTTCTGTTGAAAACTTAACTGGCTCAATCTTTTCTATTCGGGTAAAGAAATCCCGAGCCATTGGTGTCAATGGGTTAAGATTCAGTGAACTTTCAGGTGGGGGTAAAGGGTCAATATGAAGTACAGACACTGAGAAAGTTCCAACTGCCAGTCTAAAAAGAAGCTCAGGTCTGGATTCATCCACAGAAACAGATCTGGATGGAATAGCTGAAATACAAAATTAAGTTCACATAATTTTTCAGCAATAACACATTCATAAAATTATCTTACTTTTGATTTTTACTTCTTTTTGCCAAGTTGCTGCATAACAATTTATTTCCAAAATTATCTAGGGAGCAGAATGCAAACCAACATTTTTACTCACATGTCCTTCTTAAGGAAGCCTGATGAACCATGTTGGCTGTCAGCGAAGAACCTCTTGGAGGTTGTAGTTCTTGTTTATTACGATCAAGAAAATCACCCCAAGTTGGTTGAAGCTAAAAGAAAACATATATGATCTTAAATCTGACAAATAGATATTAAACTTTATATCAAACATAAATAATAAGTTAAAAGAACACGAAAGAAAATACATGAATACAGATTTCAGGACATACTAGCGCTCAACTAAATAACATAGATATTCACTTCAGGCTATGCTTTCTAATTCTATGACTGTCTACATCCACATATTTTTAAAGTGTAAGTTGCTCTCTCAATGACTATATATTCTCGTTTCTCTGTAAAAAGCAGAACTGTTTCCCAGGGCTTTCATTAACCAAAACAGTAGAGAAGTAACAGATCTGGGAAAGATGGCAATATCGACAACATAATATTTATGTTGTCTCAGAAATAATGTTATACAACAATTTTGTACTTTTTGTTGTCATTGCCTGTGTAGTCCATATTAAAAGAAAGTTCAGATGGCAAACATGCAGTTATTAAAAAGAAGATAAATCATAAAGCAACCTATATAAGCTTGAAGGCATTTGAAATCAAATACGTTCCATTTCCTAGAAACCAAACAGATAAGAAACTTCCCAATACAATGTTCATAACGGAAAAGAATTACTGAACATTTTCAATTGCCCTAGAATTTTGCAATAGCTCTTGATATAGTAAAGAATATTTATGCAACAGTTTCAGACAAAAGTGTTAATTTCAAAAATATTTTAAAGGTAGTTAATACTATACCACTGTAGTGCTCAGTGGAGAACCTGCTGGTGTAGTTGTGTATGTACTGGTTAAAGACAGGTCTAGATCCATGGTTGGAGGGTCTCCAAGAGGTGGAAGGGAGGAAAGGCTATGAGACATGTCCATTTCAGCCATTGAGAAGAAAACTTCTTCTTCTAGTAAGAACCGCAGACAGTAAAGTGTTATTTTCTAATACAAAAAAAAAAAACTTTACTTTTAACAGAAACTTCTTCAGAAGTTCAGAAATCTAATTGCCAGACAGAATAAGCAGTTAAATATATTATTTACAGAAGTTTCAAGTTCTCTTGACACTTCAACTAGTAGTATCTATGGACAGAGATTATTAAAAAAAATTTTAAAAATTATGAATACTAAAACAATTAAATATTCCATTTTAATATTCAAGTTGACATAATTTCTATAAATGCATACACTTGCCTTTTGACAAATCAGTTTGCATTTTCATATTAAAAGTAATCAGAAAAAAATTATTCAAATAAAAGTACAAATATGAGGGCAATGAGGGCAATGCAACTATTATTCTATGTTTAATTTCCTCAACCTCGCATTTGAAATGATGTTACACAGCATGTGTATTTACTGTGTTACACAGTAACATGTACATTACTGAACAGTTTTAATGAAATACTGAATCAAGTCCATCCTGAATACCTAAGCTAAGTATTAACTTTGTATTCAACAGCACAATTAAAGCATACAATTACTCTACATCAAAGATCTTTTGATACTTAAATTCTTAAGATTTAAAAGATGAACAGTTGATTTATTTAATCTTAACAACAGGTTATTCCCTAAGCTGCATCATCTTTTATACTTGCCACGACTGGAAGGTGTTCTGGCACTCTCTGTCTCATAGAAGCTTTGTTCAGATGATGCCCCTGCTGACAAAGACTCTTTTCTTAAATAACGTTTCAACTCCATCTGAATTCGATACTCATCTTCCTGTTGCATTGGCCGGTTCTTCCTATCTTTATTTGATAATTCTATCCTGTTTATGCTCTCTGAATTTAAAAAAAAAAAAAAAAAAGACAGAAGCCCACTGTAATTTCCTTACCAGCACCCGAAAGAAAAATTAAAAAAAAATTTGAAATTAACCAACTCTTGTTGCTGTATGGATATGCATATCTATATCTATACTTATCTCTTGTATGTCAAATGCGGATATACATGCATTTTGTTGTTTTGAAGATTTGACTTGTACAAAAGAGATTACTCTCTCCCTAGCATTCATTAATTTCAAATCTGAAGAAAATTTTTTCAGGTCATATATGCAAATGTATTCACATATAATATCAACAGTATTTCCATTCTCAGTCAGCACACTCTCTGAAAGATATGGCTATTAAGGAGTTAATAAAATTTCAGGTTTGAAGATGACACATACATGACCCTTTTCCAGTTATTCCAAAAGAATTAAGAAGTCCAGTACAAAAAAAATACCAGTATCATTATAAGAGTATTAAGCATCTACCCAGGACATGACAAATCTTTTCAAAAATATACTATCTACTTTCATCAGTGTGGTAACATTAGGAAGACTCAGGTGACAGGGATCTGACACAAACCAAAACCCCCTCGTCCTGCTTCTGCATTATTTGAAACGCTGATATTACTTTGCAAATGTGGACAAATGAACACAATTACGATCTGTTCTACATACTTCTTGCCTTTCACTAAAGCATAAGACAGAGAAGGAATCAAATCTGCGAGACAGAATTTTCTGAGCTCCTGATTTGCTCCACTTACCATTTACCTATTTCTTGTCCTATTATATGGCCACTTGTCAAGTCCTATTTGTTACCTGGATTTTCATTACCTGCATATACAATTTGCAATTTAAGCCAATAAATTGATCATAGTCCTACTCAAGAGTAGCTACAAAACACTTTGCTAGTTTCAAATAGAAATTAATAATCATCTACCAACACAAGTATTTTTTGACCTGAGGAAACTTATCTTGAAAAGTTCATTTTTTGCCCACTGCTATACATATGTAACATCTACAGAATGTTCACTTACCAGGTCCAGCAATCGCTGCCACCATGTCCAACAAAAGATGCACCTGCCTTGGTGACAGAAACAGATGTACAGAGTCTATTTGTCCATCTACATCCAACTAAAAAAGAAAAAAAAAAAAAAACCAAAACAAAAAAAAAACCAAATGCTTTCAAGAACACTTCAAGAATTTTTCTTTAAAACTTTTTAATCAACTATTTTGATAGCAGATTTAGATACTGTCAAGGATACAGCCATTCCAGCAGAATCTCCCATCTTCTACACAACAGCTAGAAACTTAATTGTGTATTGCTTCAGTCTGTAGCTTGGCAGGATAAACACAGGAGTGTCACTGACAGTTTATTAGCTTAAAATAAATACAAAATCACCTAATAGGAAAATTCAAGAATACCATTAATCTGCTAGTTATTTTAACTTCAGTAATTCTAAAAGTAATCAACAATATAAAGTTAGCATTATGCATTAATTATAAAATACTGAAGTCAGCACCTCTGAAGTAGACCTTAAAAAACTATAAACATTCTCTTCTGGACTCCTATTTAGTATACAGATGAATAAATTAACATACTTTCTTCATAAAGAGTAGGATGTTTAGAGAAGTTAATTGGTTTGAGATGGCAGTCACTTATCTTTTGAGAGAAGCTCAAGTTAAAATTATCTTAAGGACTCAAATCTAGAATCCTGTATTTCCAGACAGTGGTCCATTTGTGTTTATTGTTCACTCTACTGGGTGTAGGTGCGAAGGTGTTGGCAGCAGGCTATGCTGCAAATGCAGCCAGCCTCTGCACTAAGACATCAGGGCCTGTTCAGTGCTAGGCAGAGCTGGCTCCAACCAGCCCTGTAATGGACCCACCACAGGACACAGCTGAGCCCATCAGCAAAGCTGGTGGTGCCTCTGTGAAAACAAATTTAAGAAAGGGCAAAATGCTGCATGGGCAGTGAGCTAAAAACAGCAAGAGAAACAATCCTGCAAACACTAAGGTCAGGGAAGAAGCAGGGGGAGAAGGGTTCCAGGTGCCAAAGCAGACGTGCCCTGAAGGAACTTTAAGCCTGTGGAGAGCCCACACAGGAGCAGGCTCCTGGCAGGTGCTGCAGTCCATGGAGAGAAAGCCTCACAGGAGCAGGTTCTCCTGTCAGGAACTGATTCATGGATGCCCCATGCAGGAGCAGGTTTATCCTGCTGGACTTTAACCCATGGAAAGGACCCACAGTTTGTGAAGGACCACAATGCAAGGGACCCACACCAGGGTAGAGGAAAAGCACAGAGGAAAGAGCAGCAAAGAGGAACATATATAAACTGGCTGCAACCCCTCAATTCTCCATCCTTCCTGCTCTGCTCAAGCTGGCGAGGAAGTATAGAAGTTGGAAACATTGAAATGAGTTGTACCTGGGAAGAAATATCGGTGAGGAGAAAGTGATTTAGTTTGTTTCTCATCATCCAATTTCATTCTAATTGGCAATAAATTCAATTTATTTTCCCTGAGTTGAACGTGCTGTACCCATGACAGTAACTGCTAAATTATTGTCTTTATCTCAATCTCTGAGCTTTTCATCACATTCACTCCCCCTGTCCTGTTGAGAAGTGTGAGTGAGAACAGCTGGATGGGTATAAGGCAGCCAGCCAAGGTCAACCCACCACAGTCATGGAGGGGAGGAGGGAAGGCATTCAGTGGACTGAATTTACATGAAAATATACTTTTGTTCATAAAGACTGCAAGGGAATATTTACCTAAGTGGGGAAAATAAATGATCAAGTTCTGTATACTGTTTCCTACTATTTTTTCCATCCTTTGCAAAGAGTTGGAAGAAAATTAAATTACTGGAGGATGTCACACTTGCCATGAACTTATATTTTGCAGTTTACATGCTTGTAATGCCTACTCTAATAAACTTGTTCAACATAGTACAGTTTTCAGACTAAACATTTAACTTAGATTAACCAATGTAGTTTATCTGCTCTTTCCAGTCAGCATGAATTCTACCCGCTTAATCAAAAAAAGAGGTCCTTCTTTAATTTTGTCACGTAACATTACATCCACTCACTAGTTCAGATGTTGCTGTTATTTAGGATTACAACAGTGTTTTGCCTGCACTCAAGCCCAACTTGCAGAGACCACTGCTCTGCATTCTATTATACTGAACATCACCTGCAGAACAAAAATTAGCCTCGGTTCTGCCCTTGATAGTTTTTCTTTTGGCTACTTAAAAACACATATAATGATATAAAGTTTAAAAAAAAAATCTAATCTTTAGAAACATCTGGACATCAGTTAGTTTAGAGGTGTCAACTGCATTAACCATTCATACTTTTGAAATAGCCATCATTTTTCTATTTCACACCACATAAAATATGTTATTTCACTTTACAGAGGACTCAACTGAATAAACAAGAAAAGTTAAAGATTGACTAGAAATTGCTGGACATAAAAAATTTTTCTACTGTAATGAATAGTAGCAGAGTTTCATGAAAACAAAACAACCCTCTAAAGATTTACACCAATACATAAATTCAGTCTAACATAAAGGAATCCTACTTCACCAGATTTCAGTATGTCCCTGACTTGTCTGGCCACTATAAAGACATCTTATTAGACATATTTACTGGTTTCAAATGCAGAGAATCTACAACAAAAATAAGGGGATTCTTTCCCCTTGAGAATCTCACCATTGTTTCTATGCAGCAGAAAAAAAAAAAAAAATAAATCCTCTGTAACTATTAATTTAGTTAAAGACCAGTGTCCTGGGTTCAGGACACTTAAACCACGACAACCAGGAAAGCATGACTAACCTTAGCTCCAGGAAGTACTTCATTTTGCTTTAATGTTAGACTCAACTCTATTCTACCAATCAGCTTACTGATCTGGACAGGATCAGAAGGAGTAACTTCTGGCAAGTTTCTTGTTAATTGTGGATGTGGCTCATAAACAATTTTTGGATTCCAGCTGGGTGAAAGCTTTGGTTCAGTTGCCTTAAAACATTGCAGAGAAAGGAATAAGAACGCATCCCATTTCTTACAAAGGAACAAACAAACAAAACCAACAAGCATTTCAAATAACACAAATGATCATTTTACACAAATATAAATTTGACAATGACATTGAAAACATGTATACATCACTGTGAATGAAACAAATAATGTAAAAGGTGAAACAGGCCTTTGCAAAAAAGTGGAGCAAGTTCCCACAGAACAGTGAACTGTAGAACTTCCACACATTCAAGTTGCAACCAGTACAACATAAGGCAAAATTTACTCAGTTCTAAAGTCTCCATTTCCTTTTCCCTCAAAATCAAACAGGAAGCAATTATGAAACTTATCGAACACAGATTCAAGAAGCTGAATTTCTATATCCTTCAGAATAAATATAATACATAAACATATGTTATACCTTTTATATATATATAAAATATAAAAGTCTATCCTTTATTAATTTACATTCTTACATAATGTATTTAATTTTACCAGCTGTGTGGCTGAACACACTGGGGAGGACTTTGCTGATGCAGGAAACTCA
This sequence comes from Psittacus erithacus, assembly GCA_009867235.2. Taxonomy (NCBI): domain Eukaryota; kingdom Metazoa; phylum Chordata; class Aves; order Psittaciformes; family Psittacidae; genus Psittacus; species Psittacus erithacus. Next base: position 25,512 of record WYDI02033538.1, on the reverse strand, counting down.
TCCCAGAAGAAAGAGATGCCTGAGAGCTGCAGTAACTTATGAGCAAAAGCTGTGGGCTGATGCACATTAATTCCAGAGCACTCATCTGCAGTTTCATCACAGTACATAGTTCTAGGGAATAAAATAAAAGAAATAAAGATGGTAGGTGCATGCAAATTGTTACATTTATCATGCCATTTAGCCTCCAAGTTTGTATGTGCTCTCTCTCTCTCTTTGGACTATCTACAATGCCAATAACTGTCCTAAAAGGAGAAACCACCACTCTGCTGGAATGGGTGGAAATCTTACATTTTCTACAGGGCACCACAGGACAATTGTGACATGCTTCCAGTGTGAACATATCCTAGCAATTATGTCTAATCTGACCACAAAGCGAAGGGAATCTGCCCAACGCATCTATACACACATTTCCATTCGGACACACACAATTCTCACTTCAAAATCAGATTTTTTTAAAAATCTGACATCTAAATTTTTTCTGTGGTATAAAAGATGGACTTGAAAGTAACATGCTGACAAAATAAAAAATGGCAATTGAGAGAGTAGGCACCAGTCCTGTAAAATTTCAGTGAAATTAAATTTCTTACACCATAATACTGAAATACAGCATAAACAGTAAACTCCTAAAAAGATGCAAGTCTCCACATAAGAAAATTTATGGTGGGAAAATACACTTACCTTTCTATAAAAAATAGTATCAAACATCAAACAAGATGCTATTTAACAGTTTCCTTCAATCTAGTTTTTAAAGAACAGAAAAAGAACTTTCTTCTGGTACTGGACTCCATAAGAAAAATATTTACAATTTTAGTAACATCTGAACATAAAAACCTTAAGTTTATAAATGTTTAAACAGAAATATATTTAACTAGCATTTCTGAGTAAGAATCAATTTAATTTAGTAATGATTTCAATACTTTGCAAGAAAGTATGATTACACTATCCCATAGCTCAAAAAACACACCAACTTTTAAGAATGTGTACAGTATTCAAGTTCAAAGTACAGAATACATGTGGGCTCTTCTCAAAGCTCACAGAGGACCTAAAATCTTCCAGGTTTTTTATTTTTTCAGGACTATCTTCGCCTCTGAAAATATTTAGTGTCTTGGTCAAAAGGGTCAGTTCCTTTTGTGTATCAGAGATTGCCTGATCTGCCAACAATATCCATTGGTGGTTGAACATCTGCGAAATGATATTAATTTTGGAAGTAGTTATTAAGTTATCTTTGGAAAATCCAGAACTCTGGTAATTTGATGGTTAAATACCCTTAGCTTACACATGTTAAGTGGAAGCTGAACAGAGAAAATGCTCCCTGGCATTGTAAAAGAAGTAACAGCTAATGTCTAAGGACTAAGAATGTGTGTGCATGGGTAAAATATATTGCACAAGAAATTGCAAAAAGTGCCTCAGGAAAAAAAAGGATACACATTAGAAAAAATGTTTACCTTTCGATTCTGATTTCAAGTGCAGCTCCACTTTTAGAGTTTTCTGGCACATGTTCTATTCGCAGAACAGTATCTAAAAAGGTAACTTTCACTCTTCTTAGAACTTTAATGACAAAACAAAAAGAGATCATGCAAGCATTTAAGTTACTCAGTAACAACTTTTATGACCAAATTTAAACCTGTCTTCCATTTTGTTTAATTTTTCAGTATTTATTTCAGTGTGAAGAGAATAATGGAACTAGACATCAAATGGCAATGTAAAAGCCTACTAAATGTCCAATATATACACTCAAACTTTGCAATGAACCTTTAATGCACAGATATTTGAGCAAGTCACAACATAAGCCAAGTTTTCCTATGGCTCAGTGTGGGTGATCCTCAGACAAAGTTCCTGCTTCATTGTGCATTATGTCTGAACTCCCAAACATTGCTTATAACACCACGCTACTCTGGTTGAATACTAGACACGATTTTAAAAACTTCCCTAGCTCAGACATTTCGGCACCAGATCCTCTACTGCAAAATGCGGTCATATAGCCAAGAGGCCTCCATGGATGGATAAGGAGCTGCCGAGAAAACTCAGAATGAAAAAAGAAGCTTAGAGAAGGTAGAAGCAAGGACAGGTGGCCTGGGAGGAATACAGGAAGTCCAGGAAGATAGAGATCAGGTCAGAAAAGATAATGGCGCAGTCAGAAACAACTCTGGCCAGGGATGTCAAAGAACAGGAAGGGCTTCTATAGGTATGCTGCAAACAAGAGAGACAAGGGATAATGTGGATCCTCTCCAGAAGGAAATGGGAGAACTGGCTACCCTAGATTTGGAGAAGGCTGAGGTTCTCAATTAATTCTTTGCCTCAATCTCCACTAGCAAGTGCTCTGATCACACCATTCAAGTCCTGGAAGACAAATGCAGGGATTGGGAGAATGAAGACGTCAGGCCCACTGTAGGAGAGGACCAGGTCCAAGATCATCTTAGGAACCTGAATGTGCACAAGTCCATAGGACCTAATGAAATCCATCCGCAGGTCCTGAAGGAGCTGGCAAATGAAGTTGCTAAGCCACCACCCATCATATTTGAAAAATTATAGCAGTCAGGTGAACTTCCCAACAACTGAAAAAAGGGAAACATAACCCCCATTTTCAAGAAGGGGAAAACAGAAGACCCAGGGAATTACAGACCACTCAGTCTCACCTCTGTGCCTGGCAGGATCATGGATCAGATTCTCCTGGAAACCATGCCAGGGCACATGAAAAACAATGAAGTGGTTGGTGACAGCCAACATGGCTTCACTAAGGGCAAATCATGCCTGGCCAATACGGTAGCCTTCTATGATGGGACTACAGAACTGACAGATAAGGACAAAGCAGTTGACATCATCTACCTGGACTTGTGCAAAGTGTTTTACACAGTCCCACACAACATCCGTGTCTCTAAGCTGTCCTAACATAAATTCGATGGATGGACTATCCCATGGATAAGGAATTGGCTGGATGGCTGCACACAAACAGCTGCAATCAATGGCTCAGTGTCCAAGTGGAGATCGGTAATGAGTTGTGTCCCTCAGGGGTTAGTGCTGGGACCAGTCCTGTTCAACATCTTTGTTGGCGACATGGACAGTGGGATTGAGTGCACCCTCAGCAATTTTGCCAACAACACCAAGCTGCGTGTTTCAGTTGATAAGCTGGAGGAAAGGAATGCCATCCAGAGGGACCTTAACATGCTTGTGAAGGGGGTTAATGCCAACCTTAGTAAGTTTAACCAAGCCAGGTGCAAGGTCCTACACCTAGATCAGGGCAATCCCAGTCACTGCTACAGGTTGCGCAGAGAAGTGGTTCAGAGCAGTCTTGTGGAAAAGAACATGCGGGTGTTGGTTGACGAGAAACCGAGCATGAGCCAGCAGTGTGGGCTGGCAGCCCAGAAAGCCAACCGTATGCTGAGCTGCATCAAAAGGAGTGTAACCAGCAGGTCGAAGGAGGTGATCCTGCCTCTCTACTCTGCTCTCGTGAGACCTCACTTGGAGTACTATGTGCAGTTCTGGTGTCCTCAACATAAGAAGGACATGGAGCTGTTAGAGCAAGTCCAGAGAAGGACCACAAGGATCATAAGGGGGCTCGAGCACCTCCTGAGTAAAGACAGGCTGAGAAAGTTGGGGCTATTCGTCCTGGAGAAGGCTGCATGGAGACCGCACTGCAGCCTTCCAGTATCTGGAGGGGGCCTATAAGGGTGCCAGAGGACATCAGGGACTGCAGCAATAGGACAAGGGGTAACGGGTTTAAATTTAAACAGGGGAAGTTTAGATTAAATATAAGGAAGAAGCTCTTTACTGTGAGGGTGGTGAGGCACAAGAACAGGCTGCCCAAAGAAGTTGTGAATGCTTCATCCCTGGCAGTGTTCAAGGCCACGCTGGACGGAGTCTTGGGTGACATGGTCTAGGGTGAGGCATCCCTCTGCCCACGGCAGGTGGGCTGGAACTAGATGATCAGCATGGTATGATTATTGGGATACATATGTTATAACAGGTCAGCTTTGTATAAAAATAAGTGAAAAACCATTCTTTGTTTCCCCGTCAACAGCATCACTACTAACAATCAAAGTTCGTGTAATGAACTAATTGGCACCTCCAAAAGTAATGGGACCTCACCACTCAAGCACAGATTTAGCTAGATTTGTTCTAGCTAGATTTGTTTTAGCTTGTTCTAGGTGTAAACAACTTCTGGATCTGAAGTAGGATTCATTCTGCCCTCTGATGGAATTATACACATATTTTAGTAAGTGGACTTTTTCCCCCCCCACTTCAAAAGCACAATCAATTGTCCTGCTTTCCTATTTAAATTTACACATAATGCTAACAAGTGAAAAGTCATGAAACAAATTATGGCAAATGAGATGCCATTTTGTAAAACAGAGACACAACAAATTCATTTAATCTCAAATGTTCATTCAGATCTCAATTATTTCATACCTGTTTCAATAGTTTCTGCAAATTTCTCAAGTCCTTCAAAAGGCTGGGACCCTTCTCCTTGTTCATCTGTCAATTTTTGGCTAAGACACTCTTTTGCAAGCTGCATACTACTGGTCATAAAACTTGACCAGTACATAGGCTCAGATCCAGATGCTGCAGAGTAAAAGAAATCTTAAAAAAATCTGACTGCAAACATTTCGAAACACTAAAGAAGAACAAAAAGGAAAAAAAAAAAAAACACAAACAAAAACCCACAAAAAAACCAAAACGATCAACAAAACAACTAAAAACATTTGGCATATCCAGAAAAGAATTTCAACAGCTTAGTAAGAAATCAAACTTTAAAATAAATTCAGTTACAATTTCTCCATATACACTGTACTATTATAAAATTACTTTAATATATTTAGATATTTGTTAGATTCTCATACTTGAAAACTCAATATAAACAAGATAAACCAAGGACTTGGTGTAACCAATCTTTAGCACTGGTTTAAGTGAATAGCTTCTGAAGTACTTTTATTATATTGGCATGACTTTACAGGCATAATTGGCAAAAAGAAATCAAAGAATTTACACCACCACCACACCACCATTCCCCCCTCCCCCAAGAATTCTTTTAAGGTTTCTTATTCCAGTTGAAACATACCCTAGATGGAAGAATATTAAACAAGGTTTAAGCTATTATCTTAGCATACTAAAACACTTTTTAAATGTCTAACACAGACCTGACAAGTAGATCCCACCAAAATGCAAAAGTGCATCATATAATAAGCTGAACAACTGCTTTAGCAGTCAGATTAACTAAATTGACAGTACATTCCTATCAGCTAACACCAAGCCCATTGTGAGCAAATACTGTATAATACTGGATTAGAAGAGTAAATTGAATTCAACTGTAACACTCTAGTATAGACAAACGTAAAACTAGCACATATACTAACATGTCAAACAGGCAAAACATTCCAGTTCAGCATCCAGGTCTGGAAACATCCACGTGGCTATAGAAATGTGATAAACCCAGCACTGTAGGTTTTGCTTACTGTATTATAAAGCCTTGCACATCAAAGAGGACTAAATGGGTGTAAGTAAAGCTTCCTCCTAATACTAACATTCTTTCAGAGCAATAATCTTACATCAAAGAGTAAGATAGCTCAAAATGTACTTCCAGTTAAACAAATAAGAACGAAATGCAGAGTAAATATAATCAAGTTACTTAAGGTAATTTGCAAAAGATGGAAAATAGAGTTTATGCATTTTTTTCCTCTTCTTTATGATGCATTTAGGAAGTGTTTTCTTCCATCTTCTCTATGCTAAAGGAAAATAAATCAAAATCCTTCAGACATTCATTAAAAATTTTCTACACACTAAAATTGAACTAAATGTCCCACACGCATTGTAACACATCTTAACAGAATTTATGGAGGTTTGATAGTCGATGAAAGTTTATCACCAGAACAGTCTAAACTAGATCAGACTCACACTGATGCAGACAAGCTAGAAGAGCTCAGCCAATCGCCTAAGCATTATAATCAAAGACAGTATTTAGAGTACTTAAAAGTCATTATTTCAGACTGTGATAGACAAACAGTATTAGCTGTTCTACAAATATAGAAGATGATGCATCTTTTACCCTAAAGTTGCCAAGGAAAGACAGAATTTCACTGTTATCCCCCTCCATCCTCTTTCACTATTGTGTTATGTTACTGCCATCAAACAGACAGCTATTGATGTTGACTAACAGCAATTGTCATGCAATCCCCAAAAATCCTAGCTAATAAAAACTGCCACACAGTATTATTTTCATTTCAGTATGTCTGAACAGTTTGGGAGAAGATATACAACAGTAAGAACATTATAAACATTTCATTTCACGGATCAGCAACCATTTGAGAAACACTTGACAAGCAACTGACTGACAACACCTGAAAGTTTCTTTTTTTAATATATTCTCTATCATTAATTTGTGTAAATTAAATGGCACTTTAAATAAGGCTGAGAACTGACAAAAGCAAGTGCAACATTTTGCCTCTGAAAAAATGTAAAGAATCTGTTTTTTGAAAATTAAAAAATAAGCCTACCAAGCCTTGGTCTTGGCCTGAAGACCATCTCTAATCCTTTTACTTCTAATGCACAGTTATCCTGTAGCAATGACCCCCATGGAACAGATAAAGAAATTGACTGGATAAATCCATCTGTGACTTCCAGAGGTGCATCTGCAGACTCCAGGATCTCATTAAGACACTAGAATAAGATAATAATAATAATAATATACACATCCATAGCTTTGCATGCAACAAGTAAAATATATTGAGGCTACAAAAACAAATGGTAGTCAGAAAGACAACAAATTAGCCATTTTCAAGTATTTTGATTCCATCATCATTTATTTTGCATTAATGACTTGACTTGACTTTCAGCATAATACAAATTTCTCTGTGGTAGCTCTCTGTATAAGATGTATTTTTATACCATACAAAAAAATAAAAAAACCCAAAACACACCAAAAAAAAAACCAACCCTGCTACCTTACTGTTACAAATACTATGGTACTGACATAGTTAATCTATTGTTCCTCTAGCAGTACTTGAGGAAAGCTGAACAGACTGACAGCAAAACCACAAAAAGCATCTGGTTTCTGTGGCAAGAGTATCTTGCTAGCATGTAATTTCAATACAATATTCATGGTACATTTCTCTCTGACACTGGAACACAACCATTTATTCACATCTTGCTGCATAACATACTTCCCATTTCTAAATCGTAGTTTAATGCGTTCAGTGTTGAGTACTAATTTAAAAATCAAAGCTCAATGCACAGACCAATATTTTATGCAGGCTGTTCGGTTCATTCAGTCCTTAATAGTGACATTAGAAATAAAACTACAAGCAAGTAGCCCTCAGTGTCATACAGACTAAGTGAAATTTATTAGAAGAGTTTTCCACTATCCTCAGAAAAGACTCACAGCTAATAGACTTAGCACCATCCATACAGACAAAACATATTCTTTGCATTTATATTGGGGAAAAAAGAAGCAAATCCCTGAAATCTGTTTGTGCCCCAATTCAAAAATGTAGTTAAAACTAAAATTATTGAACAAGAACTACCTAGGCTGCTTTAATATAAGAAAAAAACTATCTAAATGACATACTAAATTCGTTGTGTGGAACTTTCTGATACAACCTTCCTGTGTTGAACAGGGCCATAGATCTTACCTAAAAAAATGCACATATTTGACATCATAGGTTTTGGGGGAAAAGAAAAAAAAAAAAAAGTTGTACATTTTAATTGTATTTAAAATGTTGTTCTAATTATATAGAGCAGTTTACAAATAAAAATAGTAAACAATGTTTCCAGAAATCATTTTTCATTCCTATGTCTCCGGGTGCAACGTTCTCATCATGTTAACTTGTTGCTCTGCTTATGCTCTTAATAACTTTGCTGTTAGAACTTTGTTTGCTTCCATGTTCAGTTTTTCTAGTTTCTGTTCCAAAGCCCACTCAAGCAGCAGAAAAAGACACCAACTTTAAAGAAACATAATCAGAAGCAGTTCTGCTGGGAAATATACGAATCAATAATTGAGATTCAGTTTCATTATAACCTGGTTTTGAGCTAAATATAAGAATTAAAGGTGCATTAACAGCTTACGGCAAAAAAAACAAAACAAACAAAACAAAACGAAAAAAAAAAAAACCAAAGAAATTTGGCATGAAACCTGTATCTGAAAATATCTGAAATCATTTAAATTACTTGAACCTTCACAAAATAATTTTTAAAGGTTCCTACAGCAGGAAGTAAGCCAGTTACCATATTCTGAATAAATCTGATTCATATGCCTTTTTGCTACTAACATACACGGCAATAAAAATGAATGTATTTTAATCCACTCATTTTTAAATAGAAATCTACTATCTAAAAACAAAAATCAAGTATTCTTGTAGCTAAATTACTTTATAAACAAGTCAGTTGTTCCTTGAAAGCAGCAATTAGAGCACTCCAAATGAAATTTTAAAACTGAACACAATACTCATGTCAGGACTTGTTCCCAAACTACTGACTGAAAGTCTCCAGGTGGAAATCAGGACAATACTAGTAGCAAAAGCACTATTCAGTGTGTATCAAAATTCAGCCACAAACATCATGGGTTACATTTTGATTTTTCCAGACAGTCAGGTCCCAGTAATAATCCCAGGTATTCTTACATATCTCTAGAATCTATAACACATACAACATTGGCTAGAATACCTACAATGTTAAGACAAACATTCATATTGACAAAAATATATCAGAAAATGTGTAAAAATACAGTCATCCGGGTGATTTATAGAGAACAAGCTTACAGTGACTGGGGGAGGGAGAGGTGTGTGTGAAAGAGCTGTAGCACTTCCATGACATTTGTTTTTGCAACCTGTCATACATGAGAAAGTCACGTGCAGAGAACCTCAAACATGCCATTGTTTAACAGCCAAAAAGAAAAATTATGATCTATGAATGGGGAAGACAACCTAAACATTATTGTATACACATTTAATCACTATCACTATTTAATCACATAACTAACTGCTCATTTAGTACTGGTCCATAACTGGTACTGTATCAAAGTATTCACATTTTAAACGATGTCACTTTGACTATGAAGAGTGGGGCGATACCCACTAGAGGGCCTAATAACTCAATTAAAGCAAGACAGCCTTACTGCCTGCCTCGGAAAACAAGCTGCACACACAGCCAGCAAAGAAGAGGGAAACAAACAAGCAAACAACGAAGAAACCCCACGCTAAACTACTAGTAATACTGAGCATTTCTGCAGACCTATGTTTCCTGCCACTGTCACACATAGTTTTGCATCATCAACTAGAAAAGCATTATTTGAAAACATCACATTCTCCCAAGTATGTTAAAAATGTACCAGCATGGCCTAATACCAGAACATAGTATAGTAAAAATGTGTTTTGAAAGTACTCTGCAAAGCAATAAGCCTGTGTACCCGGTTCATCATCTGTACTACCCTCGAAGTCCATGACTGACTCACAGCACCGCTTAGGGCTCCTCATGACAGTCACTTGACTGGCAGGTAGAATTCAGTAACATCGGCAATTAACCCAAGAAACTTTATGAAATATTACAAACACGGACACTGACCTTTGGATTACTACAGTAGGCTGAAAGTATGCAGAGGTGTGTGTGTACATACACGCATACACAGATAGAAAAACATACACATCAGGACTGAATAAAAGCTTCAGCTGGTTCAAAGCATGACAGCCCATCTGCTAAGCAAACTCCAGCTAAAAACAGCTTTCCATTTGTCAACAAGTATTTTCACCATTGCAAGACTAGATATAATTTTTAAGGTACCTACATGGACTAAGCTCAGTATAACACTGTCAACAAGAACCAAGATCCCTCCAAGATGAAAACAAAGCACAGACAGAACAAGATTACTTTATGTTATCATCATCATATGTAGTCAGTAAACATACTCTTCAATAACGATAGCAGCAATTTCTGGTAGTTTGCGCTACAGTAGCTCTTTCTCCCCAAAATATCAGCAGCTACTGCTTTCTTTTTAGTTTTTATTTCCTTGCTTATACTTAAAAATAACAAAAAGCGTGACTTGAAAAACATGTCCGCAGTAAATGCCTGGATTATTTTTTAACTTTTTTTAAAAGCTAGGATAACACAGAAGAATTATGGATGAAATGCTAATTATGGCTGTAACTTTTTACATAAAGGAGGCTGGGTACTGAAAATAAAGTGGGTGGTAGCTGGGGGCAGAGAATCAGCTGGTCCCTCAGATGCAGCAGGAACCGAGGGGATGAGGCGACGGCATCTCTTACCCACTTATCCAGAGGGACCTGCGTCAAGGAGCCAGTGCCCTGGTAGAGATCCAGGCTGAGCTGCTCTAGGCTGAGCTTCTCCTGCAAGAAGTGACCCAGGTACCTCTGCAGCAGGTACCTGCAGGCCCTCTTCTTGATGGACTCCGAGAAAGGCCACGGCATGGCGGCTGAGCGCCGGGGGCCGTGGGGCCAGGCAGCGAGCCGGGGCTGGGACGGGAGCCGAGCGGCGGACTTGGGCTGGCCCCTCCGGCGGGCGGACAGAGAGAGGTGAGCGGGAGCCGCCAGGCCCAGCCTCGCCCCTCAGCGCGAGCCACCCCAGGAGCTTCCTCCTGCCAGGCGGCGCCCCCGCCGCCCCTCACACCACCGGCGGGGCGGCACTGCCTCCCCTCAGGGCGAAGAGGCGCTGACAGGTAGCTCCATCCTCACTCGGGACACCGTCGCCGCCATCTTCTCGGCAGCCCGCGAATGCGGATGGGGCCGCCGCGGCCACGCTCTGCGCAGCGAGACGCTACGCTAAGCGAGGAAGGGGCTAGTGGATGGGCAGACCCACCCCCCGACCTCGTCAGCTCTGCACTGCCGATGATGGACGGCCGAGCTGAGCCGCGTTAGCCTGTTTGCCTCCTTCCTCCCCGCGTGCCCCCCTCCCGCGAACGCCGTGACGTCCGCGCGGAAATGGCGTCGCCGGGAGGGGGAGGCGGGGACGGAAGCGAGCGCAGGCTGTGGGGAGGGGACGGTGTTGCTTTGAAGGGCCCTCCGCTGCCGGGTGTCGCCGGGAGCGCTCGGTTGGCCTGGGGCGGCTGGGGCCGCCTCTCTGATGAGCGGCCCTGAGGAAAGCGGCGGGGCGGGTTGCTCTTCACCGGCAGTGCAGCGCAGGGCGGAACGGAGTCGTTTGGCGTCGGGCGGCAGTGCTTCGGCTGCCTGCTGCCGGGGCTGGTAGGTGGGCTCCCGGGACGCGGCGCTTCTGCGCGCGTTACTCGGGGCAGTGGTGCCCGGCGTGATCTATGACTGTTCTGCTGTGAATCGGAGTGAATCGCTGCTAATGGGAAGCTGCGGAGGCCGGTGGCCAGCTCCCCTGTTGCCTTCAGTCTTCGGAATATGTGGGTAGATCCAAAGTGGTATTTGTTAGGGAGTGGTAAATCTCATGGAGCGAACATCTTGCGTGTTGCAGATCGGTTATAGCCAGCTCCCTTTCTGTCCTGGCAGCAGCTACCAGAGCACTCGGGGCTGCATCCCAAGGGGTTTTCCCCGGTGCTGGGGCAGGCTCCCCTGCGGGGTAGGTTGGCTGAGGCTCTCTGGCCACACTGGTACCCGAGAAGTCTAATGTTGGATTCGCTGTGGTCACCCCCAAAGAGTCTGTCCCTTAGTAACAACAGTCCCTTACAAAGGTGAAATGTATTGACAGTTGTGAATAAAAGCTGAATAGGAGAATTGTGACGGTAAGCAGAAAGCTGGTATTTACATGTCTGTACTCTCTGAAAACCCATTTAGTTCACAGACTTAGTTCTAAGTTTTTCTAAAATTCACCGATAGGTTTTTATTTTCTGCAGCTATTGATTTTAGTTTTTTCAGCTAATGTCATCCTACTGCATTCTGGATCAGCAAAATGCAGAATTAATTACTGCTGAATCATAACGGAGTCTTATACAACAGAATGTGAGTTACTTGTATAAGAAGCAACTTAGCAATACTGATTCTGCTTCTACATGCTAATGTAACTTTCTTTAGCACTTGTTCTCAGCTTGTTCATCTTGGGTTTGAATTCTCTGGACTGTCATTTTATGAGTTCTAGAAGTCACTGAATCTCATATTTTCTTTTTTTGGATAGTGTTAAATATGTCTGTTTAAGGTATGTCTCTTTGTTTTACAGTGTTAATATATATTGAGTATAGTGGTATAATAAATCTAAAATAAGTATTTCCATATGCAGAATGGAGACCAATTGCAGTCCTATGGAGTTTTCCAATAATACAGAGTTTGAAGAGGATTCTGATAATAGAGACTTTGAAGGAACAGATGTGAAAGATATGAGACTAGAAGCTGAAGCTGTTGTGAATGATGTTCTGTTCGCTGTCAGCAACATGTTTGTCTCGAAAACCCTTCCTTGTGCTGAGGATGTGGCATATATCAATGTGGAAACCAGGGAAAGGAACAGATACTGCCTGGAGCTCACTGAAGCAGGACTCAGGGTAAACTAATTTGTTTAAAATTTCTTAAGCCTCTCTGTTTTGAACAATGATTGTGTTCAAAAGGTGCCTAGAAAAATACCCCAGCATACATATTCTTCTTGTATTTTTGTTACAGCCTATTCTGCATGTTTTCTCCTAGCGAGTAGAACTTCAATAAGTTGCTTCCAACAAAGCAAGAGGGAAACTCATGAAAACCCAGGCATTTATTTGAGACACAAAAATTGAAGCAGCAATTTGTTACAGGTGCATGTCAGTCTTTGGGTTTCTCCAGTACCCAGTTAAGTCAGTAATACAGCATGTATACAACTCTTTTTGCATCATTTGTATTTTTTGTGCCATCATGTAGATGAACAACTTCTCTTCAAAGGTCATAATGATAAATTTTACTAATATGCTGAGTTTTGGACAAAATATATCTGAAACTGTCTAAATACTGTATTGCCACTAAGCCCTATAGTAGACAGCTCAGCTTGTGATTTTTTTGTATCTTTTGTTCTTACGCTGCTGTACTACCCTGACTGGCAAAATTAAATGTTGTGATACCTATTTCCCATAGCAAGGGAAACGGCAGAAATTTAACCAATTATTTCTTTTTTGCAGGTAGTAGCTTATGATTTTGATCAGGCTGATGATAGGTTGCAAACTCCATACCATGAAACTGTCTACTCCTTATTGGACTCTCTCAGCCCTGCATATCGAGAAGTGTTTGGAAATGCATTACTACAAAGACTAGAAGCTTTGAAGACAGACAGTCAGTCGTGATTTACCCACATGCAAGGAAGTTTTCGTCTAGAAGGAATTGTTAATATGAGGCTCCGAGATCTTTCTTACAAACATAATCACAAGCATCTTAAGCTTCATTTTTTGCACTAATATCCAATTCATGCTAGTACCACTCTGTAACATTTTGCTACAATGGATTTGCATATATCACAATGCTATTAAAAGCTACTTTGATAAATAACAAGCATTTCTTAATTTTACTTTTTTGTTGTATGTGAGCAAGTTGCTTCTTACAACCTTCAAAAAGTTTGGTCTCTTTTCAGAGTTGTTATCCAAACGTAAAAAAAAAGAGAGACTGAATGTTAAATATACAAGTATTAATTTTTGTGTTTGTGCTTACTGATAGTTTTCATATCTGCTCTTTAAAATAGAAGCTAACTGCTTGCTCTACCCAAGTAATGAAAAATAATTGGGAAGACTACTGTTCAGGACAGACCAGAATTTCAGCTTAATTTGCTACACATTTGTTAACAAGAAAGATGGTTCTTCAACAGTCAAACATTGCTTATATAGTGACAGTGTCTGAGTTAAAAGCAAGCTTCAGTTTTATTTGATCAGTCCTCATCTATAGCGACCAGCAATCTCCAAATAATAAATGAGAGGTACTGCTAATATATGAATGTATTGTCTGAATTGCAAGAGTTAAGCACAGAGTTTGGATGTAATGGACTACATTTCCTAAATATGATGTTATATATGCTATATATATGTATGCTATATTGTAACCGTATGGGAGGCTTGAAAGACATTTTAGCCTGTTTACTACTCTGAATGTGTGTTTACATGATGTACAGGATATACCGAAGAGTATTTTTGCTTCAGCCTTTACTATCTATAATACAGTACTTTGTTACTCCTGTTTTTCACATTTTATCCTTCAATTGTACAGCGTCCTCTCCTAATGAATACTAAGTAAGCACTGTAATTTTAATTGCATTGTATTGGTTTGAAACCAAAGGCTGTTGAAATTTGCTAAGACTAATACAAACTGGAAGAGATAACTTGTATTTTCTACTTGAAAACTGATACAAATCTCTTTATGAATATTATTTTGCTGTAACTTTTCAAGTATGTACTGAATGGTAGACTTTTTAAAATTACAGTTGGTTAGAAATACCAGTACTGTTGAACTAACGTTCTGTGATTATCATCCTTTTTGTATTCTTGTATTATTCAGTATTTGTGCATATTTATTTAAATAATCCTGCCATGCTTTTGTGACAAGTACGTGCAGTAGCTTTTTTGGGGCCATAGTTAGCGATACATCAGTTTTCATGAAGTCACAGATTCCAGTGACTTCAGTAGAACTATATTGACTTTTACCTGCTAAGGGTTAGTCATGTTAATTGGGGAAGCCTTGTGCAGTTTTTGTAGTAGCTTTGGGGTAGTGGTGTACAGCAGTGACTGACAAGACAACTGTAGTTAGTGCCTCTGTTTTCCAGAGCTTGTTTGTTATCATTTTAGGTTGAAACTTCTAATGTTAATTCTCTGCCCTAGGGTATGCTTCCATGTTCTAAAAATTGTTCGTAGGCTCTCTTTTGCACACAGGTCTGTGGTACGTGGTTAGTCCTCTGTGAGGAGAATGTACTTTACCAAATTTATATTTTAATGTTTTTCCGTGCAACTAATTTACTTGCTCAATTTCAGTAACTAAAGCATTAAATAAATAAACTGGTGTGTTGTAGTTTTCTTGGGGGGAGCCACTGAAAAAGGGGATAGAGAACAGCAAAGTCATCATGCCCATAAAAAAATTAAAAAAAAAAATACGAAATATTTAACAAGTGTTTGAAAACCTTTGACTGTAAACTTGTGGCTGCTGAAACTTGGTAATGGAAAAACAAGGCAGGTGATTGTAAAGAGAGACTTGGAAAGGAAGTGTTAGAAATACAAGTGGAAAAATGCCAAATTAAATGTTACATTGCTAGAAGACTTTGTCGCCTTGACATCTTTAAAATGCTTTGTTGTGTGCTTATTATAAAAATAAGCTAAGAAATACTTTAGAAACAGGTGTTTTGTAGGTGTTACCAGAAGAAAGTTGTTTAGTATAACGTCCTGCAGTGTTAACTCAAGAATGGGAAAGTTGTGTCACTCGACTGTGTCTGGGGTACTGAGGGTGAAGAAAATGCTCCCCAGTCCCGATTGCTGCCTGTATGGAGGGAGCTTCTCTGCAGCCCTGACAATGGAGAATTTAAATAGGTCTCTTCGGCTTTCGGTTGTTTTCATTATCGGAACCCCTGAATGAGTCGTGATTGGCCTAATGTAGCTGTTAACCTATGAATTACCAACAAAGCCTCAAAGCCTGCCTGTTTCCTGAAAGGTACATTTTGCCCTGTTCGACGTCTAGAAATCGGGAAAAAAGTGTCTAATTTATGAACTACCGCTATCGTTGTTTGTCTGACGAAATTAGGAACAAAAGTCAGGACACGCACACCCCGAGTGCCTGCCCGCGCTGGCGCTAACCGCTGCCCGCAGGCAGGCGGCAGCGCCCCGCGCCGGCCGCAGGCCCGGCCGCTGTGCCCGGCCCCGCCACGGCTCATACTGCGCAGCCGCCGCTGGTCGCACAGCAACGGTCCGCGTCCCCGACAGAGGTTGTGGCAATGTCGGAGGAGTCGGCGCAGGGCCGGCGGATCTTTCTCAACCATCTCGACTCTTACTGCGGCCGCAGTATCGGCGAGGTGACCGCGGGGGGCGGCTTCTCCCTCAGTGGTCGCTGCCTGAGGCGCCACCGCCCTCCTGCCTGCCCCAGCCCGTCGCGGGAAGGGCCCGCCTGCCTCTCGGCTGGTTGCGCAGCAGGAAGCCGTGGTTGGCCTCCAGGGTGCCTGGGATCACTTAAAATAGCTGCTAAGGAGATGGACTGTGGGCAAGAAGGGATTAAAAGGAGGAGAAGATGAGAGTTAGGGGCAGGAGATGTGGATGAAGCAGGTCGGGAAACCGAAGGCAACAGCTGATCGCTGTGGAGAGAGAGCAGATCTCAGAGATAACACCAGCCTGAGAGGAGTCAGGCTGTGAAGAAGAGACATCCAGGGACTCCTTTGACTTTGAGGTGTAGGACACAAGTCATTACATATGGGATTGAGGAGTCCCTAGCGTTTTCCTGTTCAGTGGAAAGTTGTGTTCTGAGCTACATTACTTACAACAGGATCAGGGCTAGCTGATACCTTCCCAAGATCATGAGAAGCTCTGTAAGGCTCAATATATATTTGCATACTAGTGTGTGTCTTGTATAATTGCAGTATTTATCCGCATGTGTTGTTGGGGCATCACTTGAAAGCATAGAAGATGAGGAGGAGGAAGAGGAAGATAATTCGGCTGCTGAAGTTTCTAGTAGGCCAAAGGAGGGAGTCTACCAAATAGTGGGTACCGTTTCTAAACCAGAGAGTACTAAACCAAGTTTTGCAGAGGAAATGTATTCAGTAAGTGTTTTACTTCAGACTGCTATTAGACAATATTACAAATATTGACATGAAATAGGTCATGTAAAATGGCCTGCATTAATAAACTGGTATTTTGTTGCTGCTGGCAGCTGTACACATGTATTCTGTTCCTTCTGCTTCCTCCATGCTATTGTCTTCTCTCTGATAGGTCTGATACAGCAAATTGTAAGAGGAGGGAACTTAGACTCAAAGTAGACTTTTTAGGAAAGATAGTTATGGACAGGACATCATCTATCCTCATGATCCACAGATCTGCTTTCTTTTTTCCCTCAGTGCACACACCTCAAGTATCTCTTGTCTCTTCGATGTCTTTTATCACCATTTTAAAGGTAGTGGTGCTGGAATCAAAGTTAATGTCCCCTTTCTTAATTCTTCACTGAAATCAGCTTTCACTAGCAGCTAATTGCTTTGAATACTTAGATCTTTTTCTAAAGATATGTCCAGAGTTTACTTAACTGAAAGAAACTTGCCTTTAAGAATGTAATTGCTTATTGCTTGATTTAGTTTTCTGAAACTAAACTTGCATCTATCTCAAATTGAACATCCAGAATCTCTTCAAAGATTTGAAAAAATACTGGATTTAAACCTCTATACAGCTGAGCTGTTCAATCATTAATTTATGTCTGGTGGAATTTAATCTTAATCATTGCTCTTGCCCAAAATGTTTGTTGGCCTTGCTCAAGTGATGCAAGGAATACAACAAAAACAACAGGATGCAATTTTGCAAGGAAATGGACTTTTTTTTTTTATGTCTTCTCCATTCTGCCACCTTGTTTAGAATGACTATAAAAGTTGTAGTTATTTTTTTGATACTCACAATTGCACTGAAAATATGAATCCTAAAATAGCAATAAAAATTGTATCTCTTCCTGAACTATATTAATGTGTACTGTAAATTAGAAGTTTCAGCATTTAATTTACATTTCATCACTTAACTTGTAAAATTTGATATGTCTTATGAATTATTGTAATATCCTAGTGTTAGAAAAATACATTCTACCAGTAAATTAAACTTGAACAGAAAGAAGGAAATTTTGGAATTTTTTTTCGCCTTTTTTTGCTTAATGACAGATTATAACTATTTTTTTTCCAGGTGTCTTCTCGAGAAGAGCTTTTAAGTCACTTGCTTGAGTGTGAGATTGTTTTGTATAATATCACTGAGGATGCAAACCAAATAGAGGAAGCAATATGGGCTGCTTCTGGTGAGTATAGCTATCAACTATAACAGAAAGCTTGTTGCTATACAGCTATCAAAATTTGCCATAAATGTATAATGAAATTCTTTGGGATTTAGAGTTTACTGTAATACGAAACTGGGTTCCTTGATGAAGAAATGCCACAGGAATTGTTCAGTTAGTTAGCAAGGAGCCATGGAATTCAAGCTAGCATTCATAAGGAAGAAAAGCTGTCATTGAATGAATGCTCCAACAAATGACATAACTGTGTGGGCAGTTATTTCCCTAAATAACTATTAACCATCATCGTATCTATTTACATTGGGAGGTGGGTAGAATATTTGCTCCTGTGATATTCAAATTATGTTTCAATATTTTATGTAATTATTTAAAAAACATTTTTATTTAGAAGTCCAATAAAAAATTACTGCTAATGGTATTTCTGAGTCTTTCTCCTGACTGTTATATCCAAATTCTAATGGTTATCTGGAATGTTTTTATGGCAACAGCTCAATATTTTCTTTATATGATAGTTAAACTAAATGATGCTTTCCTGTTTGTAGCATAAATACTTGGATAACATCAAAAGTTGCATTAACTACATTTAATTATTTTGCTTTAAATTGAAATAAGGAAATTTAGTTCTGTAGTTTTTGTATTTCAGCCATGAAAAAAACCCACACTTTTATTTTCTTTCAGTACCTTAGTACTCAATAAACATTAATAGTTCGTTTCTTCCCCTAACACCACACCCAATATGTAGCTTTTTGTAGATTATGTTTATTTACAGTAATTTGATTCATTATTACCATTATTTTTCAATTTTTTCTTTCCTTATTATTTTATACCAATCCAAATAAAAGAGTATTTGCTTAAAAATACATATCCCATTGAACTTTACCATATAAATGTCTATACAGGACCTTTACGTAAAAGCAAAAATACAATTCTAGTAATACAGTTTGCAATAAATGAAAACCTTTTCTTTCATTTAACAGCCCTACATATGGAAATAGAGCATTTTGCAACACAAAAGTTATTCATCCTCATTTCAACAATAATGAGCTGGGCGAAAAGCAAACCCCCTGACCCTGTAAGTAATATGAAAACGTGAATTATTTTTTTTTAACTGAATATTTCCATTGAATAGAAAATATTCATTAAATTGCATTAAAATATTTCAGTATGTACTTCAACAATAGCAAATGAAGTTAGCGTCAGCAAGTGTGTTTTTTCTCATGATCCTTTTGCTCTGCACTTACTGTCAAAATTGTTAAATTTATCCTGTTGAGCAATTTAAATTGTTAATTTTCTTTGGTTGCTGGTAAGGCACTGGAATGGGTTGCCCAAGGAAGCTGTGAATTCTCCATCCCTGGCAGTGTTCAAGGCCAGGTTGGACGGAGCCTGGGTGACATGGTTTAGTGTGAAGTGCCCCTGCCCATGGCAGGGGGGTTGGAACTAGATGATCTTCAGGTCCTTTGCAACCCTAACTATTCTATGATTCTAAGATTCTAAGAAGTTTAGGCACTAGGCTACAATGATATAGGCAGGCATTAGGAACTGCTTGGACAAGACATTAAAGCTATGTTAACCACAATATGCTGTGTCCTTCAGTTATAAAAAAATCCCATACTTACTACCTATGTGATGAAATACATATTTAAGTCAGTGTATGAAGAGATAAATAGATATGTTTTTATATATGCTAAGTATCATCAGGAGCCATGGAGGATGCTTTGTAGTATGCTGTTGCAGTTCTCAAATTCACTGTTACAGAAATAGTTTTTCAAGCTTGTATAATGCTATATGCATAATTAAAATTCATGTGTCTTAAAATATAAAAAGTAGTTTAAAATCTTACTGTGAAATTTGAACTATTGAAGCTTTCAAAATGTTGAACCTCAAGTATCAGAATCAGAAATTTTAAGAATTTAAATTAAACCAAAGTTAAAACAGATTTTAAAACTATTTTGAAGAACTTATTTTAACCATTTAGTCCTTTAAAAATTGTCTATGACATGTATAGCAGCTACATTTTTTCCTTTATAGGAAGATCCTGAGATTGCTTTTACAGATGAAGATTATCGCAGGAGAAAAGCTCATCCAAACTTTACAGATCATATAAATGCTGAAAAACTCATTCTCAAACTTGGGAAGACTGTATGTAAAAACTGTTTTTATAAAAATCGGTTGATTGGTCTTCTTACAGAGAGCATTAGCTTAGTAAAGGAAATTATCAAAAATTTGAATATTTAAGAGTATTTTATTCTCTTATATGGATATCATCAATATGGGTAACATCAATTATTAATGAAATATCAAGTACAGAGAATACCATAATGTCATTTGAAATGTAAGTGTCTGCATAATACAAACCCCAAATTCTGTCTTTATTCTTTAGGTAATGAGTAAATCATGCTCTTTTCATTTAAAAAATATATTGTTTCATTGCTTGTATCAGAGAGAAAGCTGAGGCCTATGTGGGAAAAGACTTGAGGATGAAAGAATTGTAGAGAGAAGGGATATTAGTGTAGTTTTAAAGGAAAGCAGCATCTTTAAAAATGAGCAAGCTATGTTAATATTATGTCTCATCTGAATACTTGGAAGATGTTCTGGCCACACCTAGCATGTTCCTGGATAGTTTGTGCTCTTGGATCAGAAGGCTTGTTGACTTATTCCACCCTATAATTCACTTTAAATTCATGGCTACAGAGCTGACTTGGAGTATCTAGAATATGTGTTATTACTTCATATGTGTTTTAAAATCACTTCTTTTAGCTTCATTTGTTTCAACCAGATTAGACTTTTACCAGAGAACAGACCATGCCTCTCTTTGTATTTAAGAGCTATTATTAAATACATACCTCAGGCTGTGCTTCACAACTCTGGAAAAGTGATGCTGTTGCCATTAGCAATGGAGTATTGTGGAGGTTAGGAAAGAAAACTGGAAGACAATGAAATACATTGTATGATGAAGGTGCCATTTGCTCATTCTCTTTATCAGGTAGCAGTCTCCCAAAATAAATACAATTTAGTGTCCACTGTAGAAATTTAGCAGGCTAATTATAGAAGGGCAAAAAACCATTTAGTCAGATTTGATTACACACTTGTCATCTTATGCCCTGCTGAGAAAATAGCACTAGAAATTGTATTTTATTCTAACATGGATTTCAGAGTACAGAGTGCCGTACAGAATGTCAGTAAAATTTGGTTTACAGCTTGAAAAATCAGTGATAAATAGTTCTGCTTTTACTGTGCTAACTTGAAGTTTAAAGCCTACAGAATAACTTTCATACTTGTAATATTAAGAACATGGAGATTATAAACAGTCTCCACCAAACCTCTCAATAACTTCTGCCACCAGTAACACCCAGATGAACCACTGACACAGTTTTTATGACAAGTCCAAAGCACTGAGTCACTAGTAACAAAGTTATTAAAGTAATTAGCTTCTAAATGTTTGCCAGGCTGGAATGTCTGTTGTGAAGACACTGGAAAAATATACAACAACTTGAATATTTTCACTACATACCTCGTCTGCCTTTCAAAAGGAGCCCTTTTCCTCCAGACCTCCAGGGGCAGCATCAATGGGTATCATTGGCTCTGTTTAGTTTCTGTCAGCATTTTGGAACAGGAGGGCTCCAAAGCATCTGTGCTTCCTAACAGATCAACATTAACTTCCTGTGATGGCTGGTGACTTTTGGATGATGATTCTTACACATTCTTAAGTTCAGCGCCATCTGGGGAATGTGCCATGCGTTAAACAAATGACAGCGTCCCTGCATAGAGCTCAACAGGGTTCAGCAGCCTCCTTAGCCGTGTAAAGAAGATCTTGCTCTTCTAGCTAGAAGAGTTTCTTAGCCCTGGTATCTGTTCAGAGTGCAATTCAAAGGCTGTTGTTGCTTAAAGCAAGATTTCACTCCTCTGAGTTAGTGTATCTCTCACAGATTTTGCTCAAAATTCAGCAAGAGTTATGAGCTAGAAGTCTTTGCTTTTTACCGCTAGCAATTCTTTACCTTTGTGGCAGAGCATTCAGGCTATATAGCTTTTCTCAGAACTCACTGACCCTGGGGTCATGCCAAATTCAGAATCCTTGGAGAAACATCTGCCTACCACAGACAGAAGATCTCTTCATCTCCCAGCTCTGTTCTCAGTGCAATCACAGTTCCTGAGTCCATTAATTTACACCTGTTTCCCTCTTCAAACATTTTATTTGAATAAAACAAACAAACATGAAGCAACCAAAGCCTAGAACTGATTATAATAGCTAGAATGTGACATCTGGTGGCTTTAATGAAAATTACACAGGAACTTGAACTCATGACTAAACATGCTGCGTGTAACTGGAGCTTGCCTAGTAATTGACTTATTTTTTAAATTCCGTATATCCGAGTCATCTCAAGTAGTACCTTCTCATGTGTGACTTGTGACACTAAATAAATACTTTTATAGAAACTGAACCTGTTTCAGAGCTTTGTATTTCAGTGAAGTATAGCACTCAGTGCCAAACTGTGATTTGTCTCCACAATTGGCTACTGCAAACGCTCCTGCAAGTTAAATAGAATAAAATCCTTTGTGTTACATTCTTCGTAAGGGAGATGAGGAATAGTACTTCCTGTGCTTTCGCAAGAGGCAGACTTTTCCTGCTGGGAGATGGAAATTCTCCTGGGGCATGTTTGCAGTCTGCCCAGAGCAATCATGGAGGACCTACTGCTCTTTGGGCACAAACCGTGTCATGGTACTACCCAAGCAAATTAAGTGTGGGAGCTCTTATGCAATCTGTAATGTTTTCTAATTTTAATGTTTCTTATGATTGGTAACAACCTGTTGAGAAGTTAACAACTGAGTTAAGATAGTTTTTATTACAGTTCTATTTTTAAGTAGGGAGATAAAAACACAGGCAGATACAATATACTGATGTTTTAACTTGTCTTTCCCTTATATGATGCTTTGCTTACATCCAGATTGGCTGAGACTGTTCTTAGTTTTATGTTTCTGAAACAGTATAAAAATGATAACAAAAGATGCATTTTTTTTTTCGCAAAAAAAAAAAAAGTAGGTCTCAAGTCCGGGCAGTTATTCCCTCTGCTGGTAAATACAGATTCTTTTCACAGCTATGTAGACACACAATGTCTAGGACCTTCACAACATGAGAATTATTTAATAATTTTGTTTCACCTTTAAAATTTCAAAGTGACTGGTCCTAATTTAAAATATTTTCTTGAAAGTTTTTCTCCTTAAGATGATTTAAAAAACTTTTTTTTTTTTTTCCCCTTGTATAACCATCCTTAACACTGATCCAAGCAGTAACATTATATGTAAACAGGCAGAACAGGCAAAGTTATTACATTATGCAACAATGGTCAGCAAAAAGTCTGTGGGTTGATCATGGTGTGTGGCTAGGAAAACACTTAGTTCATGGATTTGGGTTTTTTTTATTGTATATCAAAATGAAAGTAAAACAATTGTAAAATCATCATTCCAGCATTTCCCACTTCTTTAGGCAGTCAAAGGCCCATAAAATGTAATTAGAAAAATAGCTTTAATGAATTTCAGAATTATTTTTCTTGGAAACAGGAAGTAGAAGAGTTATCCTGTTCACTTTATTGATTTAATTAACTTCCAAATTTTTAGCACCATATTTTTTTAAAAATTTCAGTTCAAACATAGATCAATTCTGATTGGGCAATGCTTGTTTTTTGAAGGAAACCTTAGCAATATGACTTACAAAACTATAGGATATGCAACAGTTGACTGAGCTACAAATTTTAAGTGATACAATTTACACACTCTGTATTCTTATTACAGAAGTACTCTTGTTTCAGGGAAAGCCAGTGTCCCATTTGCAGCACCATATCCTTATTAAAACTTTCTCGTTGATTTTACTTCACAGAACAAACGTAAATTTTCAACTTACATTGTTGCCTCAGGACATCAATATGGAGCTGGGGAAGGAGTCTTGCACTACTTTTTTAAGGTAGACATCCAGCTATTTTTGAAGGTTCATTTCATTTCTAGGGGAAAACCACACTGGATTAATGCATTTTTAGTAGCTTTGGTATTATAAGCTTAATACTTTTGTAAACAAAACTGATGATTTGATCCACTTGAAGTGTTTTATCTACATTGGAAGTGTTTTCCACTTTTTTGGGTATATATTATAGTTGTTTTGGGTTTTTTTCCATTGTTTTTTAATAGTATCTCCATATGTACTTTACAGTGAGAATGTATCTGTCATGTTAATGGAATCAGGAAAAATTTCTTTCTTCTCAACATTTTATTATCTTTTTCTCCAAGTATTTCTTTTATTTGGGATAGAAAATAAAATGTGCCAAGATCAAAGAATATTTGAATAAAAGCAAATATTTTAAATTGTATTTAAAAAAGTTTATTGTTTTTAGTAGGCTGCCAGTCTGTATTTCTCAAGAATTCTTTCCCTACTGCAGTTCCATTGATAATTCAAGAAACTGCTTTAAATCCTGAATATACAGATTTGCCTAGTAAACAAATGTTCCTTTTTCTACCTGTAGTTAAAAGTAACCTCTTTCTGCACACTTCATTTTCTATTTGTATTTTCAGAGAGGTTGGCTTAGTGAGATGCCTGCAATACCCATTTTTGGGGATGGAAACAATTTTGTTCCAACCATTCATATTCTTGATTTAGCAGCGTAAGTAAAAAAAAGAAAAAAAATCCCCTGGATGATAACTAATACATAGCAAGATGACAAATCCACATCTACTGGAGAGTACTGTTGCTTTTAAATTGGGGTGAGAAGGTTTAAGAGCATTCTTTGGCCTTTCTGACTGAGCCAGAGACTTAAGTTTCTTTAGTACTAGACCTGGTACTAGACATATACTTATGGAAACCTTATCTGACTGTTGCACTAGTACTAAGGTTTTAAGAAATGACTAGCAATAGTCCATTCAGTATGTCATACCAGTTAGCTAGCACAGAACTGGAAATGGATCATGGGCTCTACAAGGGGCTAAGTCAGCATCTTCTACAGATGTTGCTTTTTATCCTCTAAACTTCTTTCCAAATTCCAAATAAAATATCTAGCTGTGCTTCTTTATTAGGGAAAATACATGCTCTGAAAAGTTTTACAAGATTTTACAAATTCTTTGTCCTGTTTTTGAAAAATATTCAACAATAAAAGCCCAGTACGCTTCTCCAACTGCTGGCCCTGACTGTGCTTGCTATGTTTCAGAGTGCTACAAAATGTAGCAGACCACAGGCCCAAGTCTCATTATATCCTTGCGGTAGATGGATCTATGCACACTCTGCAAGAATTAGTAAAGGTAAGAGATTTGATTCTTCTTCTTTTTTTTTTTTATATCTTCAAGGCTTAAAAAAATATACATTTTACTAAAGTAGTGGTTCCTAGGTCTTCCTGAATTATCTTGCATAATGACATAAAAAATATTTTTAAATCCTCTGAAATTACTATCCTTTGAACAAAATACATTATTTGGACCTGAATTTGCAGAATTAATTCTTGCAGTGTTATTTTTAACATAAGGAGAAATTTTACATAAGAAAGTTATGGGATTCACAGTACTGCAATTAGATACACCCAGATACATATGATCTATTTGGGAGCACTCTGTGTCACAGCTACAGGTTGGGCAGAGAAGAGATTCAGAGCAGCCCTGCAGAGAAGGACTTGGGGGTGTTGGTCGATGAGAA
>WYDI02033531.1:0-17157 GCA_009867235.2 Psittacus erithacus | reverse complement strand
CCCTGCCCATGGCAGGGGGTTTGGAACTAGATGATCTTAAGGTCCTTTCCAACCCTAACTCTTCTATGATTCTGTGACTCTATGATTGTATCATACATTAACATGAGTATGCTTTATCCTTTTTGAATGCAAATCATACTGAACTCATATCTCATTGCTCTCAGCAGAGAGTACGGATGACAATTTGGTTCTAGGGAAGAAATAATCTCCCTTTTGGAAATGTGATCCTGCCACAGCTGCCTTTCACAGGACATCCCAAATACCTTCGTGCAAAAAGGACTCAGTGGGGAGGGCAGCATGCTCAGAAGAGACACAGAGGAAAAACAGGCTCCCTCAGCCCAGCTTACCAGGGCTTCCAGAGTTACACTGGGGGAACAGTTGAATTCTTGCATGTCGTATTATGCATAAGGTGATTTCTTAAACAGCATTGCATAGTAAGACTTTCTAGAAACATATGAAAAAATATAAATTAATTTTTACTGAAGAAGCTTCAGAGAACAAATAATACTGCACTTGACAGTCTTCTTTGAAAAGATTATAAGAATAGAAAGAAGAGAAATATAACACCAACTTGTATATGACCGTATTCTCTACTTCTTATTGCACTGTCCAAGTCATTTACATGCCTGTAATACTCCAGGATTGCTATTTCTGTTTGAGATTATGTAAAAAATGCATGAGAGCTTAACCTTTCACCATCTTTCCTTTGATTTGCTACTCTCAGATTGTTATTAGGAAAGTGCTTGAAGTCATTTGCCACAGATTTTGAATATGAGAAACAAATTTTACCTTTTACTTCACTTTTCATTAGACTAGGTGGCTTTTTAAGTTTCAGTTTATATGATGTGAAACTTCTGAGGAAAAGTTGCTGACTTCAAAGATACTTTGCTTTGGTAGCACATAGTTGCAAAAGCAGCTCTAATTGCTCTATTAAAAGTCATGTAGAAAAGGGTACTGAACAATTGGGGTAAGCAAATGAAAAGCTTGATGCAAACTGTGTTTTATAATTTCTCAACTTCTGAGTACAGTTGAGTTCCAGTTCTAATGAAACCTTCTAAGAGCTTGCATTTCATATACTTTAATTTAAACAGAGAATGAAGCTTGGAAAGTAAAATTCCTTTCTCTGAAGGAGATTTTCAACAAAGCATTTAACATTATTTTATCTTTGATTATTCCTATATCTTAAGTATTGAGGAAGAAGTGAGGGAAGTGATATAAATACTCTCACTCTACTATATAATTTAAAAAACAAATAATAGAATTAGGTGAATTTTCAACTGTCATTTATTTGAAACTATTTCTACTGAGAAGGACATTAACTTCTAAAAAGACAAATAGGGGAAAAATTTAAGTTGCCTTGAGTGTACGTTACATGTTTAATTTCATACTGTTGACAGACTGTTGAGTGCCTGCATTCCTCTTGGAGAGCAGAGACCATGACAGTCCTGATAAACAGCCGATCAGTGTACTTGACCTTGAGCTATAGGTTGCTTTTCAAAACAGCTCAATGTCTTCTTCACTGCAGCCTTTAGCAACTATAATGGCTTTGTATTCACCCTATGCCTTTCACAGGTACATAGCACTAGCCAAACATAACCTCTGACAATCTATGCAAGTCTGAAGTGCTTTAATGCGATACAGCGAAAGCATGTCTTCTTGGCTGCGGGAGCAATCAGCTGTGTGAGCAATCAATTTTTTCATGATAAATATTTTAAATAAGAAAACATTAATTGTGTGGACCTAAAAAAGAGCATTTATGGCTTTTCTATTAATTTCAAGTTTCTTTCTAGTAAACAGTTTTCTTAAATTTAAATGATAAGTTTTCCTTTACTCTTGGATATATTAGCTGGCTTCATTTTTTTTTTTTTATATAGCAAATGCAGAAATAAGCTCAATACTTCTCAAAAATATTTAAATTCCTGTAATTCTTCTCATTTCCATTGTATGACAAATCCACATTTGCGTATTGGATATTCACTATTTTCCACCTCTGACAAGCAGTATTTAAGTACATGGAATCAGATCATTGTTTTGCTTGTTGTGGCACACTAATAATTTTAATACTGTAGCTTCTGAAAAACAACTTCAGAGTAACATGGTAAGCAAAGTACAACTGATAATGTTTTAGTGGTTGGTTGGTTGGGGTTTTTTTCCAAATTATATTTTTTGTCTTACTTTGGCCCTGTTTGCTTTTTTTTCTTTATCGATTTCTTGAGCTGTTTTTGGGAGAAAAAGGCAAGAAAGAAAATTCGCCATAATATCTCATGTTTTTTTCTGCTTAGAACAGTTTTTTGTATGTTTGGATTTTCATGGACTGCTGTGTGTTAGACTGTTGGGGAAAAATATACGTATAATATTACATGTTATCTATAATCATTGTTATCTTCTACTTTCTGGTGTTCAAAACAACTGAGGAATATGATCATTCAAAAAAGCTATATATCTTTACATGCAGCCCCACACAACCAACATATGCAATGAAATAACACATAATGAAAATTTCTCATTTCATCTGAAATGTCACTTTTCACTAGGAGGTATTGTTTTGCTTTATGCTGCAACTCCCTAAAGAAAGGTTTAAATATTGTTCTTGGAAGCATTCGTCTCCAAATTCAGTCCGAATAGACTCAAACTCAGATTTTGGCAACCTGGTAATTTTTATAATAAATTTAGAAATGGGCAAGATAATATTTTTAATAGCTTCTCTTTTTATTTTATTCAGATAGGTTTCTAACTTTTTTCTTTTTGTTAAATTGCAGCTCAATCCTCAGAATTGAGAACATGTTTTCCAATGTGTTCTTTAATTTATTTTTTCTGATTAAATAGAATTTTTATATTATACTTAAAGACTGTATGGTAAAAATGAAAATTCCAAGTTATAACTTCTCTGTGAATCTCTGTTTGGTTATTGGGGTTGTTGATGTTGTATTTTTATGGTTAAACCCCACCATATTTCTTGTTTTGATTTAGTTTGATTTTTTTCTCTGTCAAAGGCTGTGACAAAATAGGCATCATTATCATAAATGTAACCTGGTATCCCTAAAAATGACATATAAAAAAGGTTTTACACCAAAAGGATAGCATTTGCAAGTATGTGGCTCTGATTAAACTTTATGGCATTCACACCTGTTGTGATACAAGTTTTCATTACGACTGTGCACAGATCATGTTTTATTTTGGATTAAGCTAAGAAATGAATACTCTGCTGGTTTCTGGTATGCTTGAGATACTATAAAGTAGCTTATTAAAAAAAAACCCAACTGCAATTAATATTAAGTGCTAAATATGATAGACTAACAACATCTTCTTGATTACAGGTGAAAGGAGATAAAGATGAGGAATGCAATCTGTCACAAAGCCATGAATTTTCAAATGTCATTCCACTGTATGGTGATAATGTACTTCTTTCGTATGCAGTGAAATGAGATGTGAAAATTATTTTACCTTAATGGCTTTGTCATTAAATGATTTCTGTCATTATTTAAGCCATTGAGTGGCTTATAGAATTCATTTAATTTTCCAGTGCATCATTTCCAGTGCTTGGTGGGGAATGGAGATGAGGAAGTCAGACTCTTCTCAAAAGTACTCACTGACAAGACAGAAGGCAATGGGCAGAAGTTTAAAAGAAAAACCCCAAACCAAACAACAAAACAGGAAATTTAATCTGGACACAAGGAAACCTTTCTTTTTTTTCTGTCATGGTGGTCAAATACAAGCACCAGTTTTACATACAGATTTTTGAGTATCCATGTGTAGATATACTCAAAACCCAGCTGAATATGGTCCTGCTCAACCTGCTGTAGTAAGTAGACTGTTTGAGCAAGGGGTTGGACTAGATGACCTGGAGAGGTTCCTGCCAACCTCAACTATTCTGTAATTCGTGTTTTTCCAGAATTTAGGATAAGCCTTATTGATAAATTTTTGGTAGTATTTTCAATCAAGTTTCATAACATCATTTGGGGGAGGTGTGAAAACTGCCTTAACCATCACAAATACTTCAGTCAGTATTTTCTCAAAAGTCCGCTTCAGCTAAGGGCTCTTTGCTGCATAGATTCTCCATAAAAAGCAGCTATAGCTTTTCCTATATCTAAGGCATTCATGACAATGCTGTTGTCCGTGCATTCCCTGACACCTAGTCAGATCAAATGTATAGTGTAAAATTAATAACCAAAATAACAAGACAGATATCAATTTGAAACCAGATTTTATTTATTCCAGTGCTCAAGGATGTATGTGTTTCCAAAGTGAAAATTTAAGTCAGGTCCTTCAGATAATCAACCTTAACACTGATTTTTGGTTTGGTTTTTTTTAAAAAAACTATATTCTAAATATTTGAATTGCACTTTAATGCTGTGTTGCTGTGGTATCTAATATTACCTTTTGTACAAGCTCAAACTAAAGCAGAAATTTAGTTTTCCTTTTCTTTTTTGCTTGAGAGTGTAGTTCCTCAGTCTGTAAAATTCAGTAAGTATTTCTATTTGAGAAGATTAATGCCCTGCAACAATAATTTTCCCGTCTCGAAATATGAGCCTGCATAAAGGTAAATATCAAGGTGTTCTGTCCAGACTGTATTTAAAGATGTGTCACATTTTAGCCATGTTTGAAGGAAAAAATAAAACATATTACAATGAATAGAGTAAAAATACATTCTTCTATATGTCTTATTGCACAACTTGCAGAGCTCTAGACTGAAAAACAATCTTAGGTTAATAGGAACGCATTTCAAATGTTGCATTTGGGGTTATCAGAACTGTTGCAATTAGTGCTAATTGAAATCATGCACCTAGCATACTGAATTAAAAAATAACTTTTGCATGTTTCTTTATAGTCTGAGAGAAATTACTGAATCTCACTACTCTTTAGCTTTAGTCCTAATGCTTTATGTGTGTTACCAAGTTACTTTCATTTTATGATATGATTTTCACTCACTTTCAGAGATGAACAAATTTGTTGTTGTAAAACAGATCCTGATATTAAATACCTAAGGGGAATTTCTGGGTAGTTCACACACCCAGAGCCAAAGTTTCTCTAAACTTTTCCAAAAAAAGTTAAATGTCATATAAAGGTTTTAATTTTATGCACTACACAAATGTTGTATAACAGTGTTTTTTCTCAGTTTAAAATATTGTTATTTTCCAAAGAGTGCATTGTAATTATGAGCAGAATAAAGCCTTTAGTTTGTCTACTTTTCAACAGCTCACAGAACCCTGTTTTATGGAACAAGCACAACAAATACACTGGGGAAAAATTCATGTTGGTGCTGAACT
This sequence comes from Psittacus erithacus, assembly GCA_009867235.2. Lineage (NCBI taxonomy): Eukaryota > Metazoa > Chordata > Aves > Psittaciformes > Psittacidae > Psittacus > Psittacus erithacus. The sequence continues at coordinate 11,890 of WYDI02033531.1, read as the reverse complement.
GAATTTTCTTCCAGGCAAAATATCCTACCCTGGAAGCTTAGGGCAAGGCCAGTGCAGTAGTCTAAACACGTATAATGCACCGCTAAAACAGTGAGAGCAAACAACATCTTTTGGAAGCAGTAAATCACTGAAGTCACAATGTATAATGGCTAAACAAATAAAAAAGAGCATCCTTTGATTTAATTACAGTATTGATTTAAGTGTCCTGTTGGTTTCAGTTGGAGAGAATCCCAGGGAATGCCCTGCTCTCACTGATTTTTTGTGTGGGAATAAGAATTGCATAGAGTCTCAGTTCATTTGTGACTACAAACCAGACTGTGAAGACCTATCAGATGAAGCTGACTGTAGTAAGTATCTCTTTGTGTATTAATGTAATCACCAGTTAAAATTATAATGTTAAATTCTGTAGCATAATTTAAGTGAATTCACATAGATTCTCAGAAGATAATTACAAGCAGCTTGTCTGCTCACCCTACACAGAAGGTCTGGCATTTTCAGATCCTCAGAGCTGCAAAAATGAGTTAAGTGTGCTATAGTTGCAAAAGTATAATTTAGTTAAACCAAAGATTAAGATTAAGCATATTTAAGGAATAGAATCATTGGGTTACAGTACAAATTAACCCTGAAAACAAATGTAAACTCATTGATTAAGTTGAAACCAGGTTGAGCTGTCAATATTGAATGACATATCGAAGTAAGCAAATTAATGCACAATAACATTTAGACATGATTCTCCTATACGAAGTGATTTTTAAATACAGGCCTATCTTTCCTCCTAGATTAATCCTGTCTCTGTGGTCTGAGTTGTGTTGCTACTCCATGTTCATGGTACTTTGTTCTTGCTGCTATTGCAGAGTTATGAAAATATTTTCTTGCTATTATTCTATTACAGAAGAGCTAGAAAAAAACCTGATCTATTTATGTTCTTGCAGCCCTAGTGATTACTGTTACAAAGTTTCTCTGTAAGTATTCTTTGCTAATGCTGCTTGAGATTTAAGGGCACAGCTCAACTTTGAAAATCTGGATCAAGTTAACAGGCTTTCCAGTTCAGACTTGAAACTCAAAAGCAGTAAAACATTGTGTCTTTTGTTTCTGCTCCATGTCTTTGTTTATTTACAGCCACATTCCAGACCAGACGAGTCTAATTCTTAATCTTTGAGCTGGCAGGCCAGATTCTTTCGTAATACAGATATGATCAAATGTAACCTTGGTAAATAAAGTAAATGCATCACATGCATCACTTTAATTGCGTTGAAGTCCACGTACTTCACCGAAATCAAGCAATACTTGGTGATCCCTTCAAAACCAAAGCATTTTCTCTCGTGTGTGTGATTGCTAAATGCTTTAACTGGGTAGGGTTACAAAAATAATGACTCCTTATTGGGTAATGTAAATGATATTGTTCTAGTCAGCAGACTTCCAACCTGGAATACATGTGAAGGTGTCACTATAGGGATTTAATTTTGAGTTTCTCCCTCTTTACTGTTTTCATAACAGTAAATTCGTAACAGTTCTGAAGTACGTACGCTGAAGCTGGTGTCTCTATTTCTGGTTTCTACCGACTGCAGTGCTCTGTGTTTCAGTTAATTTTCTGCATCATATTAATGGAAATGAGCCTACATTGAATGACCACTTTGAAAGACTAGGGGTTTTTTTCAAATAGTTTCCAAGAAAAGATAGATTTTAAACATATAATCTGGATTTCCTATATATAATAATAATATTTTTTTCAGGAGGTAGGCAAAGTAGGTTCAGTAAAATACCCTGCAAACTGACCCTTGTAATATTTTGCAGAGCTAACAGAGACACAGTAAGTCTGAATTGTTGTCTAATGTAAACTGCTCTGTAAAGATATTCAGAAAATTACTGAGGCACTTGATTTATCCTGTAAACGCTGTTACAGGATATAGTAGTTTCATTCAGGAGGGGGGAGAAGTATCCGGTGTTGTCTGGAAGGGCTGCGATAGCATCAACTCTGTTAGACAAAAAATGGAAATATTTCTGGACATAAGTGATCTTGAATCACAGTAGATCAACACAGTTTTTGCTATACTGCAAAAAGAAAAAAAATAGATACTGATATTCACTTTAAAAAAATAGAGTGAAATATCCTTTTATTATAGATGGAAAGACTGTAGTTATATCAAAATGTTTCCATCAGTCTTTAGTCGTGCTCTTGCTGCAGAACTGACAAAATACCACATTAACTATAGGGGAGAGATACTGTAATCTAGCATTACAGAATGCCCAGATGAGCCTCAGGTATAATATTTCCTTATCTGCTATATCTTAGTTCCATTAAATGAGGCCTTACATTTGGATAAACACAACCTTTCTCTGAACATATATCTTATAGATGGGAATAAACATTAATGGACACATAATGCCTTCTAGATATGGAAACCTCATTTTTCTAATGAAAAGGCAAGAGGAGCTGCTTAGTCAGAAAAGAGAGCAGGACAGGCACAGAGAAAGCCAAAGCCCATCACAAATGGCTGCAGCCGCATTTCACCGCAATTATCTTCTTTTCTCTGAGCTCAAGGTCCAAGCTTATGTCACATTCAACTATAGTTTTATACCAGTGTAACTCCAAAGAAGTAAATGGACCATAATCTACCTAGCAGCAATTCCTCTCTGCAGGATTTACAACGGAACCTTGGTGAAATGAATTGTATCCATGTAGGCTGGTGGATTTTTTAAAAAATTTACTTATGGAAATTACTTACTCTGCTTCACTCAAACCAGTCAGGCAATCTTGCAAAGTTTTCATTCTCTTTCAGTAACCTGCTGGAAGTACCAAGGTTTCACACATAAAAACAGTTTCAATTTGCAGGAATTGCAGCTAATTATACACTCAGATTGGATTAATAGCAAACGTGAGTGTTGATGCACCAACTAAAAGAGTGCTTGAATTACTGAAAAAAAAGCAATTTTTCAGATAAATAAAACAGTCCTTTTTTGGTGGCTTCTAAGCAGGCTCTGTTTACTCCTAAAATAAAAAGTACTTACCACATGCAGGTATGTTGTGTGACTCCATCAACCCTGTAAATTCTGTCCATGAATATTTATTAATAATTGCCTTCTCAATGTGCTGTTAATATATTAGGTTAAGGTTCCTGAAGTCGGTTAATCTATTATGAATCGTATAAACGCATTTAAACTTTGATCTCATTAGAACTGTACAAGAAAACTGCAGTTGTTTCAATTAATGGATTAACTTCTTTCCCTACTTGAGTATGAGGATGTTTGGTGTTGGAGTTAGTCTTTGTTAGGCTCACATCATGCTTGCAATGCTGTATCAATGTGGATGCTCAGTGCATTTGTGTATTCCTTCTGTGATTCCTAAAGGGCATGCTGTGAACAGCGCTAACAAAAGCACAGAACAGTTGAGGTGGGAAAGCACCTCTGAAGATTGTCTGGCCCAAAACCTACTCATAACAGGGTTCACTGCAATAGGTTGCTCAGGTCTGTGATTTTTAATAGTTTGAAGCCTTTTCAAAGACAAAAAACTGTTCCGGTTCTCTCAGAGAGGCAGTCCTCACTCTCACTCAGTAATTGTGTGGCTGCTTCTGCTTTATTGTTAAGGAAAACCCCTTTAGAAGCCACAGGAGAGATTGTGGTGTTATTTGATTTGTCTCTACAGCAGCATTGTACAATTTTATTGATTAATTTCTTTTCCAAAGTCACCTGAAACATCAGAGGCTGATCTACAATGGGAAGTTTAAGAAAGATCTCCTGAAATCAGTGTACTAATCACTAAAACTTCTCCCTCACCATAAAACTATCTTCATGCACAACATTCACAAGGAGGAGTTCATGAAAAACTCCACAGCGGAAGTGGAGTCCACTTCTGCTAGCTAATTGGATGGGAATCATTCTGTCCATTCACCTTGAATAATAATTAATGTTGGTGAAGTCATCAGGCCATATGCTTCTAACAAAATTTTAAAGCTATTTATACCTGCTCAGGAAGTGAATGGTGAAGTTTCTTTCCTTACTACCACATATTATTTATGTCTCTACATGGATCACAGGGAATCATAGCATTAACCAAAGAGAATCTTTTTAATTACCATGTATGTTATGTTCATTATAGCCTTTTATATATAAGAGCTGGGGTGATAATTTACTTTTTGCTATATTTTCAGGTTACTACACGAGTATTCCTGGAAGCTGTAACTTCGAAACACAAGATCAAGAATGGACCACTGCATGTGGATTAACACAAGATCCTAGGGATGACTTTGACTGGAATATTAGCAACAGTGCTATCATGGGACAGACAGGTCCTCATATTGACCATACACCAGGTATTGTCATGTGTCCTACATAACTTTTGGGAAAATTAAATATTCACTGTATTAAAAAAAAATCTCATGAATTAGTGCCAAAACAACAGCAAATTACAGTGTGATCAGCTGATCTTACTGTATATGAAGACAGATCATAGTCAGCAATTAGCACAGTACACAGATCAGTTCCAACAAGCATTTAAAATGTTCACTGTTTTAGTAAAATTACCGTATAGCATAAGTATCATTTAAAACCTATGCCAAAAAAAAAAAAATTAAATGTTTTAGCATATTGAGTCTTGTCATTAATACTATCTGTTAACTTCTAGTTCTGTCTAAACACAAACCCAAGCAGCCTGGCCTATTACCAGCCTTTTTAGTTATTGCTTCCACAGCACTGTAATTTTATAAATTGCTCTTTCAGAGTGGTCCTGATTATATCATTCCTTATACTCCACTTCAGCTTGATGCATTTGTTTAGTAATTTTCTAGACAATGAGCTGCTAAATATAATGTGAAGATACTAATTAATCATCCTATCTGGGACACAACAGAACTCTTTCTACAACATGCCTGCACAAATTCAGTAACTGTCTCCAAGTCTTCAATGATATCATTAATGAAGGATCTCTTTGAAAACTTAAACAACTGCACATACGAAAATTTCAATACAAGACCATCACAATTGCCCTCTCTTTACAATCATACCTCCTTAAAAGTTACATCCCACACAGATATATAAATCATACACCTTATGCTTCATAAATCAGAGTTCTTGAATCATTTTACTTTAATTCAGAATAAGATTTGAGAAACTTTAAATTGCAAAGCATGTGAAATTACACTCTGAACCTTTTTCTTCTGAGAAAACTTAGCGTGACCTTCAACAGTGACAACAGAAAGAAAAAAACAACACCCCAAAATGTCAGCAGCATGTTTTGCCCGTTCAGCTATTTTTGTCTGTATATGTTCATTTTAGGTGATAAGCTCCTTTTGAGGTATAAAAAGGGGGCATCTTTTTCTGCTTGGGTTCGAACAATGCATTATTTTTCATGCTACCTCATGGTTCTTCAGCAGCAGCTGAATGGTAGGAAATTTGGATACCTTGGCTCACTAATAAGCTTCAGAGTTTTGATGTGTTCCCTACTACCATGCTGCATGACAGGGAACTTTACTGGGTAAAAGCCATCAACAAAGGTTCTCCTGACTCCTGAAATGTCAGCCTTCAAACTGGTCCTTAGAATCTGTGAGTGTTTGTGTTTGCAATGTTTCAAATTTGTTATTCGAATACAAATTAAGTATTTATTCAAGGATAAAGAGGTAGTGTGAGCTCTGAGGAAGGTTATATTAATATTATATGTAAAAAACCCAGAAATATACAAAATATTAACATGGAGGATCTCTGCGCAGCCAAGGTAGGGTAAGTGCATAGGTGGAGAAAGATACCAGTACGCCTCTGTGTAAAAATGTTTCTGCTCTGAAGCTTAAAACAGTATTGAAAAAAAAAATAAAAGTGGTTTTTGTCTTTTTATTAAGGTAGAGGACAGCAATTTTTGTACATAAACTCATCTGCCCAGAAAGAAGGAAACATAGCAAGGATAATTACCACCAAACCCTTTCCAGCTAGCCTTGGGGTCTGTAGGATTCGGTTCTGGTTCTGGATGTTTCCTTCTAGGCAAACAGGAGTCTTAAAGGTAAGAGGAAAGCAATTCCATGGCATTGTGACAGAGTAATATCTGCTTTACTAGTATTAGCATTTCTGTGTCTAGAATGAGCAAAATCTCAGAGCCTATGTTAGCAGTACGTCATCACAACTTCAGTGCAGTTACACCTATACACAATTATTTTGCTGAAAAGATCAAGTGACAATTCTGTTTTAGTTTTAATTCCACTTGAAGTCTTTGTGCAACATATGTAAGAATTAATATTGCATATTTGATTTCCATACTTAAACCTACCAAACACCAGCCCAGTTCTGTGCACAATTCACTCTTTAACATAAAAATGCTCAAAATGTATTCTTCACAGTGATAGTTCAGTTATTTAATATGAATTTTTAAGAAATATTTATATTACAGTCTTGTAATCTTATTATGTAAATATAGCTTTTAAAATAATCTGGCACATCTTCAGGTCCATTCTTTCCAGTTTACATTATTTATCCTTTTGCATACACAAAGTTACCACATAAAGATTAAAAAAACAATGCAGTAGGTAAAGGTCGAGAGCAGTTCCAGATTAAATTGCAGTAAAAAAAAAGCAGCAATTGCTTTTTTGATCTGTTGGTAACTTAAATACTGTGAAATTATCTATGATTATCTATGTGTTTAAATTCATATATTCTGGACATTGCAGCATGCGAGATTTCAGACAAGATTTTCTGAAGTGTTTCTGAAGTTTTTCAAGCATCACAGAACACTACAGCATTAGTGCATCAGTAGATGTGTGTGGCCTGTGTGTTAGTGGGCAGACAGTCTGCTTTTTTTACTTTTTGCATTTCAAACAGACAAGTTTAATTAACTCTTATTAACTTCAGTTTCATTCAGAGATCCATAAAGAATTGTCTTCTTCCCACATATAGATATGGTTCATTGTTTATAGCTTTGCAACATATACTCTTTATGTTATGAACGTAACAATGTTCATAACAGACTGAAGTACTCAGCAAGGAATTATCATCCTGTCACAGACCCAGTTTACCTCTATGGATGTTTTGCTTTTTTCTATCAAACTAATAGTCTATTCCAGAATCAACTATTGCTGTTATTAAATCAAAAATATAAATTAATTGTAACCATTTAAGTGAGAAGAAAAAAGCCTAAAAAAACCTCCAAACCTGAACAACAAAACCCAAAAGAGACAACCAACAAAAACAGCCCAGCAATGACTCAGTGAGGATTTTGTTCAGGTTGCAATGGAGGTGAAAAAAGTCAAACTGTAATAGGAAGTCTGAATAATGTGTTAGAATATAACATCAGTACAAAAGCTGTTACAGCTGTTATCTGAAATAGAGCAATCTGGTCAAGCCAGAATTTAAATAAAAAGGCCTGCAGATATAGAACATACTGAGATGTGTGATTAAAAGAATACACAGGGAATCTCTAAAAAAGAAAGATAAGAATGAAGGATGCATCGGTATAGGAAGTAGATGTGGTAGAACTGCAGAAAATAATGTGAAATTATGTGTTGTGATTTAAACCCAGCTGGTTTCTTGGATGGCATGTTTTAGTGTGAAGTGTCCCTGCCCATGGCAGGGGGGTTGGAACTAGATGACCTTAAGATCCTTTCCAACCCTAACTGTTCTACGATTCTATGATTCTAACTCAGAACCACACAGCTGCTCGCTCACTCCCTCCACTTTGTCCCCACCTCTGCTCCCAGAAGGATGGGAAGGAGGATAGAAAGAAAGTAACTCCCTTGGTTTGAGAAAAGATCAGTCCAGTAATGAAGGTATAATTCAAAATTACTACTACCACCACCAATAATAATAAGGATAAAGGAAATAACAAGGGGAGAGAATATAAAACTGAAAAGGGAAGGAAAAAACCCCAAACCAATAAACACAAGTGATGCACAATACAATTGCTCACCACCCACCAACTGATACCCAGCCTGACCTGAGCAGTGATCTGGGTCTTCTGGGTAACTCCCCCTATTTTATATACTGGGCATGACATGCTGTGGTATGAAATACCCTATTGTCTAGTTTGGGTCAGGGGTCCTGTCTCTGCTTCCTCCTGGCTTCCCGTGCCCCTCTTCACTGACAGAGCATGAGACTGAAAAGTCCTTGATCAGAATAAGCATTACTTAGCAACAGCTAAAATATTGGTGCATTATCAGCATTATTTTCAGACTAAAGTCAAAACCACAGCACAGAGCCAGCTACTAAGGAGAAAAAGAACTGTTACAGCTGAACCCAGAGCTTTATAGGAATAAGCCTACTTTTGTCCAGAAAAGGAACTAGTTGCTGAGAATACTGAAGAATTAAAAGTGCATCTTTTCTGCATTCACAATACATGTTTCAATTGCACAGTTCTCATAAACTTTGCAATTTGGAAAACTAAAAGCATGGTCTATTAATATAATTTTTTAAAGGAAGAAATGTTTATAACAACTCTTGAATTAACATAGAATGGATGCTATTTAAAAGAGATCTGAATACTGACACTTCAAGATATCAGTCAACTATTAGCCTACAAGAGAAAGAAGTTACTTCATGATTAAGTACAAAACCACTAGCTTTCCTTAGGAGTACATGGTAGTAGCCCTTAGAGAAACAAGTTATTCAGCACTGTATACATAAGTGGTCTAATGTATCAGTGAATATGCTCTGAACTAGCATAACAACATAAAAAATTTTTACTGCATTATACTGCAAATGTAATTTTTTTAAAAAAAGTCTCTTTACATTGTTTTAACTCAGTTGCATTTAAAGAAAAAGAGAAAAATGGAGATAATTTCCACGCTTGTTTCATTCCAATGGGGATACTATTAGTCATCTGCCTGAAAGACAGATAACATACAGCTTTCATTAAGTTTCAGCATTCTGTCTCTGTCCATTTTCTTCAGGAGCCTGTCATGCAATTGAGATTAAAACCATAATTAGTTCCCAATGTGACAGTATAATTCTAATATATCAGTTTTCTGCCTTGGTTTTTGTTGATATTAACACTGCTGTGGTATAGTAAATATTAGTATAAGAGGTCAATTTCACTAAAAAATGCTAAATATTTTATTATTCAAACTTGTGTTTAAAGAGAAAAGAGGTAAATCACTTTTTTGAGTGCTTCTCTATTTTGACAGTGAATTGTGAAACAATTTTGCTCATCTGATTTGTGGGCTTTAGAGAAACAATTTCAGTCTGTCTTTGGTGTAGCTTCAGTCCAAGGAAGATGTGCAATGATGACTGCCAAGGAATGTGAAGAGTTCAGAGGCATGCTATTAAGGATGCAGAGCAGAAAATATAGCATCATTATTCACAGGAGTCATTGGGAAGTTTCCTCAGCTGACACAAGTCCCTAGTGCCTAGTGAAGTGAAAATACAGATCGTATTTCAAAAAACTTTCTTGCTTCTTTGGCTGGTGATTAAAGACTATACATTGGAAATGATGGGAGTATACACCTCTTATTATGCACCCTTTAGAGCTGCATTGGCTTCTTGACTATTAGTTAGGTCAGGTGGAGCATAGTACCTTCCAGCATGCACACAGCTAGAGTCAGGCAAGATCAGGAAGATAATATGTTCTCTTGAAAAGTCAGCATGAGGGTACAGGATAGCCATATGAGTTGTAACTGCTGATGACTAAGTAGAAAATAGCAGTTTATATTTCATGACCTTCAAAAGTATGTGCAATTTCCTCACATCCAAAATGAAATAGAAACTGAAAAAAGGAATTCAGAAGTTTCTAACACAGGAGGTGCTCTGGAGAATTAGAACCGAGCCATGATTTTAAGGCAGAGAAATGGGCCTTGCTAAAGAATGCTGTTCACATATGGACTACAAATGAACCAGTTGGCAAAGGCACCTTGGAGAAAGACCAAGAGAAAGTATAAAAGCTTCACTCATACAGATTATAATGCTAAATTCTTCCTAAAATCGCAGTGAAGTGTGCATTGGGTATCTTCACTCCTGAGCTTTTCACTGTGCAGTGAATGAAGTGATAGCTCTATTTCTGTTGGTTCCTATTCTTTGTGATTTTGACTGTGTGTGCAATCCAGAAACAGCATCTGTACAGAATGAGAAATAGACGATATAGTGACTAGTACAATATATGCTTGTTACTCTTACATTAAAATGTTGGGGTTTAGCTCGCAACTAACTGGAGCACAATCTCCCCAGACTGACAGACACAAAGTTTTATAACAGGACTTCACTTCAAGTGTTTTTACATTAAATGCCATATAGTGGGATTCATCTTGCCAGCTTTTTTCTCTTTCACATGTCAATTTGTTTCCACTACCAGGCTAACTTGTACATTACTCACAGGATGCTTTGTAGGGAGGTGTTGTAGTCTCTGGAGGCACTAAGCACCACAGATCAGCAGCTCTCCAGGGCTCTAGGGAGTTCATATCCACAAGAATTTGCTCTACCTTTCATGTGCTGTACATGTTTACACAGGCCAGCAAAAACCATTTATACGCTAAACAAACTTCCTCTCACAGAAGATGCTTCAAACTCTCAGTAACATGGGTAACCTCAGAGAAAAATATTATATATCACAATTCTTTCTTCACTTTCTATATGGACAATCTCTGTGAGAATAAGATCTGTATCCTCAGCTAAAGGAATAGACTACTAGGGCTTCCCATTTTTCTGAACTCTACTGTAATCTCATTTGATTTAGCATATATTTTAAATTATGCATTATTCTTTTAGAAATTTCAGCTAGTTTTTTTTAAAATATATATGAAGACATACCATTTCCTAGCATAGTTATGGATAGATAAAGACTTGGATAAATGAAATAAAAGTATTCAGAAGTACTTTAGCAGATAGTGGGATTGAAGGATTTCCCCAGGAGCATACATGAGAAATGAAGCAGAGCTGGGAGCTCACCTGAGATTATCTATGTATTAGTTTAGAGTTTAAAAGTAATTGCTATCAATTTCTACAAGTTACTGCGCGCTTGTTGTGAGAAACCATGCACCAGGTTTAGACTTTAGTCAAAACTAACTGAGGACACAGCCACACAAATTAATGCAATATATTAATTAATCCATAGTAATTACATATCTGCATGTCCTTACTCAGTGTTAAATATAAGTTAAATCTCAAAGAAAAGACAGGCAAGGCATATAAAATTACCTTACATCTGTAAGAACAAAAGCTGATGTCATCAAGATGTTGCATGTTAGATCCAGTTTGACTTGCAACCACCTGAGACCTAGTGGCCAGTATACGTGCAACATGACCTATAAAATAGTGAATTGTTCCAGTGACACTTACAGATGGTGTGACATATTCCTAACCTCACATTTAGAGTTATTATAATTAACAGTTTCAGCTTCTTAAGGCTTTAAAGGTTATTAATTGATTACACAACAGTTTTTCTTTTTTTTTTTTTATTGGTTGAATCAGCTATTTCTTCTCAACACCTGTCCTTTTAGCCCTGCAAGATGCATGCTTTTAAGAAGATAGTGACTATGTGCTGTTACACAGTCCTGTAAGCAAGCATCAGGATTAACAAAATCAGGTCCTTCTTTGGATTATTGCATGTCAGTCATCTTGATGCTCCTTTCCTTATAAAATGAAATAACTTGCAAGAGTGTCCAGGCATCAGATATATTTTAGTCAATACATCAACGTCTATAAAGTATGTGGTTCATGCTGCCATTCAGGTTTTTACCTCTTTATCCCACTAGGTTAGCTGGGAGAGTCAAAGGTATGTAGTTATACAGTGGATTAGTATGTGTTTAAGTTTATAACTGTCTTGGCTTTTAGCTTTTGTGTGTGTCCTGGGTTCAACAGTAGCAGTCATTTTTCTCCTTCTTCGTAGCTGGTGCAGTGCTGTGGTTTTGACTTTTCAGCCTGGGAACAACACTGATAACACCGATGTTTTTAGTTGCTGCTCAGTAATGTTTACTCTGACCAAGGACTT
>WYDI02033529.1:0-28206 GCA_009867235.2 Psittacus erithacus | reverse complement strand
CCATGACAGCCGCTTCTCGCTCATCGGGTTTTGTTGGGAGAAAAATAAAAGTATTTGGGGGGGGATGGAGGGGGGGGGGGAGGGGGGGGGGGGGGGGGGGGGGGGTGGGGGGGGGAGGTGTTTTTAAGGTTTTGGTTTATTTCTCATTATCCTACTCTGAGTTGTTTGGTAATAAATTCAACCAATTTCCTCAAGTCAAGTCTGTTTTGCCTGTGTCAGTAATTGGCAAGTGTTTTCTCCCTGTCCTCATCTTGACCCATCAGCCTTTCATTTTATTTTCTCTCCCCTGTCCAGCTGAGGATGGAAGTAATAGAGAAGGTTTGGTGGGTAACTGGCACCCCGCCATGGCTGACCAACCGCAGCAATTTGAGAAGCATGGTTTTTAAGGTGTCACAGTTGAAACAAGTCAAAAGGGAACAGTAAATACTGGCATGGAAATTAGTCTCCATGAGAAATGCCGAGTACTGCAGTGTGAAATGGTTTCACCCAGACTAGTCAGAATCAAAATCACAGCCTTCCCAGCCCTCCAGCAAAGTGGGAAAAGGGTTAAGTTTACACAATTTGTACAGCACAGGAAGATAGTGCTGAAGGGAAAAAAAATGATCTTATAAAATCCCCATACACAGAGCTTCATGAAATAGCCTGTCTATGGAGATTCACAGCAAATTCACAGCGCTAGATAGCATAAAATGGTCTAAATATTAGTTCAAGTGAGAATGCAAAATGCATGGTTAGCTAGCCATAACTCAATTTCTCAGTCTTCTAAGACGTCCTCAAAACAGAAAATCCTAAGTTATTCAGAATAGCATGTACTGAAAGAGGTCCTCAAATTCGTGTAACAACAGGTAAAGCTGGGAGCCATACAGTTCATTAACAAAAACTAGAACAAAGTGATTTAGCAAGAACTAACAGAACCATAATGGAAGACCAGTAAAAGAGAAGTTGGCACACTAGTGATTAGTACTGTATGTGGCGCTAACTTCTCAAACTACATATACAGAACTCACAAGAACGCAACATCCATTTTCTCCTTACTAAAGGAATTCAGCCACACCTCTTCCCCTGTAATTCTCCCTAAAATATCGGGCTAAATGCAAAAGACAGAAACAAAACCTGAAACATTCAGCCACAGAGATGTTGCTGTATTGGAACAAGCGAAAACATGAGTGCAACGTTAACAAAAGAGAGAGAACAGACTAACAGCACATAGAAAGGGAGAAATGGGCAGCCAGGTTTCATGCTGGTACCACAGATCCCCAGCAGCCCCTGGTTTTCACGCCCATGTTGAGCACACCAGCAAAGTGCAGGCACTCCCTGACTCGTATGACAACTCGTCAAATACCTGAGCATTTGTAAATGTAATAAACTTAGAAACTGCATTTATAAAAACACATAATAAATCAGTTTTACATTAGGTAAATGCCAATATGGGCCATAAAATCTATATAGAGCTATAAATAGTTAAACTTGAGGAAGGGTATAAAAATATTATTTTTTTTATTTTTAATTTCAAAATATTTTGGGAAATAAATGAGAAATGAACTTCTTCCTGCAAAATAATGAAGAACTGAAACTGATTATTTTGGATGTTTTCTCCAAACCCAGCTATCATGCTGCTAGAGAGGCTCCATTCAAGGCTTCAACCCGTTGCAGCCATGTGATGTGGCTCCTAGGAACTGCGTATCACCTAGCTTTTGCTGTAATGGGGATCTATGCAAAGGTGAAACCCCGAATGTTTACCACCCTTATGGCAGAGGCTTCCCCTGAAGTCACACCAAAACAGACACTGGTGTGACAGTCCTTAACTCTTTAATGATTGCTACTAGACTTGAAGGCGAATCAACCTAGAGCAGTTCCAGAGGAGAAATATGATGGAGATGCCTACCTTGAATTTCATGCACATGCACTGTCAGTGCTACCCTTCCAATTGCTCTTCTTGTCCTCATTAGCTGCTGCACTGCTACTCTGTTGCACAAAAAAACCACAGGAGCTTGTGATAATTAAGTATTTCCAGGAAGTTATTGAGTCCACAAAGCCAGTCCAGTATTGTTTTTCTAAGCTGAAGAAACGATTGACATTTATTTGAATCAGAAATTTGAATAAATTAGTAGACTGCAAGCAAACATTTGCATTAAAATTCAATCCCGACAAAAGACAAAAAATTATCTGCAAACCTTCCAAAAATGCTTTTGAATTTTTATTAAGATACAGCTATTAGTCTGCACTGTTGAGCTGAATATTTTTAAAAAGCGTAGAGGTTATATTCCACCTAGATTTATATAAATAATTGATATCGTTAAATCTTTGATCATTTGAAAAGAGATTCAGATTTTTTCGTGTATCTTTTCCCAGCAAACAACTTTCGTTGTTTCTTTATATGACCACCAGATGGGGCTCACTTATAGCTGAAATCACTGGACATTACACAATTTTATATTACATACACAATTTATGCTGGACACTCACACACATTTCTACTTCATGCACATTCATTTTCACAGCATATTTGCACACTTTCATGTCATAAAAAAATCCATATTTTTAATTTACCAATACAACTGGTTATGGATCTTTTTTTTGTTATTTTTACTAACTACATAAATCTCAGAACTATTACTACACTGTATGCCCAGTTTAGATCAAGTTGATAGTGGCAAGAACAGGGAATGTATAGCTCGAGAATTACAGTGCTAGGTTTCTAATCAGTTCCCAGGTTCATGGGATCTGTGATGGGGACTATCTCATTACATGCCTTAGAATTACAGAACGCCTTAAAACATGCTGCATCCATTTCTAGTGTAATCAATAACAGCAAAATAAAATGCAAGTCTTTTGAGCCATATTTCAATTCTATTAAGAAATCTCCAATACTGTTTTGATACACCAACATCCCTCCATCCCTTTTTTTTTTTTTTTTTTTTAAGGTCAGAAAAAGAGGGAGTGAAACCTTTTGCTGTACAGCCTGGAAATTCAGTCAGGGAAATGCCCTATTTTTATCACCTACTTTCTCTCTTTCTGAAGGCTTTCCTTGCCACATTATTTTCCCCCCCTCTTCCCAGTTATACATGAGCAGTAATTCCCACAGAAAATAACCGAGCTTCCATTTTAGCTATTCAAATTTCTCAGGACAGATTTTGTGAGAGAGGAAGGGCTGTAGCCCATTCTATCAGCCCACATAAGCAGCACTGGGTACTCTCTGGACGATGCCAATCAGAAATGTACTGTGCTTATGTACAGCAGCAGGTACCCCCAAATGCCTATTCAATAGAGAGATGCCATAATGGCAGATAAATAAAGGAGGTAATAATTGCAAAATGGGTGAGAACAACTTCAGCTTCATCAGATGCTTAGCCACAGTGGTGAGAATAAAAACCTAAAATTAAAATGAAGGTAAATCTGTGTCATTATTGACACTTTAGAGCCATAGACAACGTATTTTAAAAATTCAGTGACTTCATCTTTGAAGACTCCAGGGGGCTTATCAGACCTGGCTCCTGCACAGGCTAATCCAAATCCTACATTAAGAGCTGTATCTCCAACACAGAGCACCTCTGACTACATGGTTTGGCAGCACCCACCTGATTTACATGGTGTCTATTACTGTAGCACTCCATTGATAATTTTCAACAAACATAATCACAAGAGCATCTTTTCAGACAGTAAAATTTCAGACAGCAGTTGATTAATTCTCCAGACTCACCAGATTTTAGATAAAATCTATATGCAGAAAAGAGACATTCATACAACATCACAAACATACAGTGACAAAAGCCAGCTCTAAAATGACAACTGCTGTGATACCAGTTCATCTCTCTAGATGGGTGCTTGAACAGAAAACATCTCAATCCTAAAAAAAGACACAAGAGAAACACACAGACTGCAGATCACATCACAGGTTAAGGAGATGGAAAAGTTAAGATTCCAAAGAAGTAGGCACTTAAAATTATTAGCCTGCTTCTGCTCTATTTTTTTCTAGTGGATTTTTCCCTGGCATTTTGAATTTTACTTCACACTAACATATTTTTGAGATAAAAACATTTGAAACAGTGAAGTTAGGAAAATACAAACACTGTGGAAAGCAACTTCATGATGATGCCTCTTAATTTCTGCCTTTTGTAAAATGTTGTTAAGAGTTGTCCTACATTTTGAGGTATTTATTTTCTGCTCAATGCTGGAAAGAGTTTTCTGACTGCTGAACTAGAAAAGGGATCAACCGCTTTTCCTGAGCAGCTGCTCAAACCCCGTGCCCTGACCTTGGCTGCATGCCTTGCTGCACAGCCTCACAGGGGATGCAGGCGCAAAAGCAGGGTGGCCCAAAGCCACCACAGAGAGGAGGTAGTCAGCTACGCAGGCACAGTCTGCCACAGACACCACCCAGTCCCACTCCTGGGCTGCAGCTACATCTGGGTAGAGGGAGTCAAAAGCCAAAATAAAGGACAACAAAACCAAAAAGAAAGGAACTAAGGCCTGCTAATGTGAAAGAAAAGAGAAGAAAGGAAGGAAATGAGTTACCTCCTGCTTAGCCAGCAGTCCCAGCAGGCTGAAGTAGGGAACAAAGACACTTATACACAAGTAAGGAACAAAAGGAATGAAGTGCTGGGGCTTTACATAAAAAAGTAATAAACATCATCACATACAGCGTTGGAAGATATTCAGAAGCTTCAGACTTCTTGGGTTGTACTTGCTTTTTAGATGTTTACTGTACCAACCCCAGCTTCCCGAATCTTCCAGGTTCTTCCACTACATGGCAAATATATAATTTTGTCGGGTAAAGTTTGTGCTAACACTGACTCACAAATATTCTGTTTCTTCTGAGAGCCCCAGGGTGACGAAAAGCATGATTTAAATGAGAAACATGGCCTAGAGTTCCTGCATAATTCCTGAGAGGCCAAATCAGACAGCCATTCTTAGCCCCATCTGTGTCCTTCAGCATAAGGATCATGGCTCAAATGGGTCATCTCTGCTGTAACAGGCCTTTGGTAAGGTAAGCACCAGAAAAAGGTTAGACCACTGTTGTGATAGTTTACATTCATAACTTGGCAGTTAGGCCTGGTAGATATAAATCTTTGATTTTGTTCATTCTTCTGGATCTAAAGTGCAGGAGAAGAGTTTTGGCACATCAAATAAACTTCAGTAGACTGACCTTAAACATTCATTTATTCTTACAGTGCACCAGCAGCTGTAGAGAAACATATTAAAACATAAAGCCCTTCCCTGAAGAGCTTACATTTGAATGCTTGACAAGACCATGACGCGCAGTAGGAAGGCAGAGAGATGCACACTAAGAAAAGGAAGAATCACAGTATTAAGATCACAAGACAACTTAGCAAGAGTACAGTTTGCAGGTCTATGAGCTTTCCAAGAACTAGTTACTGCTCTTGTGGGTGAAAAAAATAAAAGCAAATACTTAACAGTTTTAATTGGACCTGAATAAACATGGAGAAGGAAATAATGTTTGATGCAAAGTGTGAAAAGGGAAAGGTCTCAAGGCTTATATAATTTACAGGGGAGACAAGAATTAACACGTCACAGAGACAGGCCGGGCCAGAACTGTGAATGGTTTTGGAGAAGCAAGAAGAAGCTGCAGCATTTCTTTTAGGGCAGAATCTGAAAGGGTCAGGAAAAAAAGCTAAAAAGGTAATTTCGAGATGACATAATGAAATATTAAAAAGACAAGTACTGAAATGAGGCATTTGTACTGAATACACTTGATTGTCAACCGAAATGCCATGAAGTTTAACATTTTAGTTTGAACAGATGCTTAATTGTATGCATTTAATGAACCATCATAAACCAGGAAGATTCCTGATCTGGTTGTAAGTAACGTGTTACACTGCATAATGGCACGGACAGATGAGGAATCTCAATCTGATTACAGTGAACAAGGTATGGCAGACACAAATAACCAGAGAACTGCTAAGTTCTTTATTTTTAAAAAGCATTAAAATATTTAAGCAAACAAAATCATTTTGTCTGAAAATAGATGATGAAGGTCCCACAGTTCAGAAGCCAGCACTGGGCTTCACCAAGGCAATAAATGGCCACCGTGTTACCTCTAACAGAGTCCAAGGATAGCAGTAGCAACACAGAGTGGTGGAGAAAAGCAATAGTCCTAGAAACACCTTCCTAATAATGAAAGTCTCCTTACTTATGTCCTCTTCTCAATAAGAGGCATACTACGGTTACAGGTAATGACACTTTTTAAGAGAGTAATGGAAGATATCAGAAAAATACCCCTTATCATGGATTATCTCTAGTTCTTTTCATTTACAGGAAAAGCTTTGGAGGGATGTAACTGTTTCCATTGCTGCAAACTGTTCTTAGTGTCCTCTGAAAATTTCACATTCAAATGTAATGAGAAAAAGTATCCACTTTGGTTTTACCCATTTTATATACTGACCCTTTTCAACTTTTGGAACAGTTTGTTAAACTATGGTTATGTCTAAATGAAAATTTTTAATGACTCAGAGGTTTTTGTCATTATGGCCTGCAGCACCCAGAGTAAGCAAGCATACTAACAGGAATAGCCTTAATCTGCCATTGTCCCTTCAAATGGAAGCAATTAAGCAGCTAAAGCGCAGTGAAGGAAGATGCTTTAGATGTGTGGAAGGAAAAAAACCCACAGCCTATAGCTGCTGCAAGCAAGAAAATGGAAAACAGAAGGTTACATGCTATTACCGTATGAAAGCAATGGACATTTGAACGTCTCCTGGGACTTGAGCCACTGTACATCACAATACTATTAATCTTTGTGAGCAAGGTGTTAACAAGGTTTCAAGGGCAATGGATGGGTGTAAGCATCTGGTTCTTTTCTAAAGCTGTTTGTATCTGTGAAGTCACAATCTGCTGTAGAAGTTCTTCCCACGGTGTACAGTAATGGCACATCATAGCAGTGTTACCTGCCTACTCTGCACCTCCCTCACATGTAGACTAACAAAGCACTGCTTGCTCTCTCCCTATACTGCTAGAGCCATGAGCTTACACATATAACTCTGCTTAGGCACTTTGCTGGGGAGGTGTCTCAGCAGTCAATCAGGAGAAGAAAGAGTGCAGGCAAAGGGGGACACTAAATGTAGCATTCCCAAAAGGCTTCACTGGCCCTTGAAAGCACCAAGGGAATGGATAAACTCTGTTCAGTACTCTTTTTCATTTCCTCTGCTGAAGGACAGGCTATGCCAATACTTCCCTTCCAGTTCTGGAGAAAGGGATGCACAAGGATGTGAGATGAGGTGGTACAGCTCTTAGTTTTGAAGTCACCTAAATACTGTTGGGATATTAATATAGTGCACATTGCTCCATGAGGACATTACACAGCACCTCAGGGCTCGATCAGCAAGACCTTGATTTTTCCAACCTTGATTACAAAAAGTATTAGATTTGTATCATGAACACATGCACATTACAAGTAGCTACATTAATTATCTCAAGAGAAGTTAATCTAAAGGTTATACACTGTACTGTCACTGACATTGTTTAATCTTTTTGTGCAATATGACTACTAAACAAATCTACAGCTCCTGCACCAAAATCCAGGACTCTAAAGATAAGAATGCTGAATTAGGATCATTTCTCATACTGGAGGTTCAGCATCCGTGTATTTTCTGAAATCTTTTATTCCTTTTTTTTTTTTTGATAGGATCCAGCTACAGAAATGCAGTTTGTCAAAGTGCTATTGATCTGTATGTACACCTCTCCTCCCCATTGAAATAGCTGCAAGGGGGAACTGGGATGCCTGTTAAACCTAAACCACTTAAATATATTTAAAGGTAACTTGTGACACACACTTTAAGGAACAGTCGCTCTGCATGTTCCCCAGCTCGCAGCTCCTTGATGCTCGCTGCCATGCTGCAGGTGGCATCCAATCAGAGCAGCTGCCACAGAGGCCAGGGAGGCAGCTGCCGGG
This sequence comes from Psittacus erithacus, assembly GCA_009867235.2. NCBI lineage: Eukaryota > Metazoa > Chordata > Aves > Psittaciformes > Psittacidae > Psittacus > Psittacus erithacus. Next base: position 20,303 of record WYDI02033529.1, on the reverse strand, counting down.
GTTTATTTTATATTCCAGCTACAGTGCAGGGAATGTATAGCAGGAAGTGTGTACAGCACGAATAATGAGTTGTACTAATTCACAGAAATTCACTTTTTTTGCTGTCACACACTGCTCCTTTTTCTATAGACCAAGACTTTGAAAGTTCATTTTTTATGTGTCATTTAGTTCCCCAGGGTGTAAAGCTTGCTAAAAATATCCCCATTTCTTCTCCTCTGATAACAGATTATTTATGCAAAGGCAGAATAATTTTTCTTGACATACTAGAAGGCTCCCCCACCTAAGGTAGTTTTAAATGATACCTTCATAAAATACACTGAAGGTCAATATTCTCAGCTAAAGCTCAATATTGAACATGAGTCTTCTGAACTCAGGATACTGGAAGGCTTGTAAAAGGAAGGAAATTATTTTGCAATTGTACAGGGCATTTGATTTGAAAGCGTGAAGGGAACATGACTGGGACAATGAGGTTTCTGTAACCAGTTACCCCATTCAACCCTGAAGAAAATGAAGTAAGATCTGTGTGGTGTAGAAATATAGTAGCAATTAATCCAGGCAGAAATGTATGTAGGGGAAATCCTGACAACTGGCATCAAGAGGTTAACCCTTCTTTTTAATCAGTAAGTAGTTCTGTCATCTTTTGGTTCAGTGCAAAATCTCCCCAGAGAAGTGCCTCCATTCTTTGAACGTCCATAAGGCAATTAGGTTTTACATTTTTAAAACTGAAGGGTTTTAAAGGATGAGCCAATTTATATGTTTCCATAATAAGAAAAGACTCAGGGCTACTGAAGTATCTATTTCAAAATGGCTTAGGTGGTGCATTATTGAATCCTACAAAGCCAAGGGGCTTCTAGGTCCCAGAGTCTTTAACAGTCATTTTGAGGGACTTACTTGGGCAGAATACAGAACAGCTTCATTTTTGGAAACCTGTAAAGCAGCCATTTGCTATTTGGAGTTCCTTCAACACAGGCACTACAGAGCACTGTAAAGAGAGGCTCTGGCTTGAGTACGGGCACCCAGAGGTAGAAGGATGTTGCCACAGGACTGAGTGACTTTTTCTTTGCTCCTGAGCTTTTTTATTGTCTTAATAAATGCTGGACAAGTCCCAGTCATAAAAACAATTGGGTGGATATAGCTGTGAGCAAAAATGGGGGATAGCTTTCAAACCGGAATAGTGTAACAGCTCTATCTACCAATTAAAGCCACTCAGTGAACAAATCTGATGATTAACTGGATATGTAATTAAGCCTTTATTATTAGTCTAATTGGATGGTTAGGGGAATTACTAAAGCTGTTAAGATTCGGTGTAGCGAGCAGACTGTACAGTACAGGCAATATGAAATTCAGCTCATTACAAGCAAGGCCAAATGAACATTCGAGAGGAAATTTGAGACAGCTGCATCCAAGTCTTTCAAAATAAACCCAAATAAACCTTAAAACCATGAGTTCAGATCGCAGACAGTTATAATGCCCCACTTGAACTAGCATGGCGACAAGCCAAGCACAGACTCATTCCTGAGAGACTACAGAGAGAGGGGAGAGCTTTTACTGTGATGATGGCTAAAGCATCCTTCTTCCCCCAGCTCCTACTCCCATCATTACTGACATCAGGATAAGGACAAACTTGTGCAACAGAGACACCTGAACAGTTACACAGCTGAAATACAACTTCTGAAGCATTAAGAGGAGCAAAAATCTGGTTAATTCCTGAAAGAACTTCATGCTCCAAAATCTGGTTCTGGGAATAGAAAAGAAGAAAGGTACATGCAAACTGCTGTGTAGGACTAGCAAAACACTAAGCTTCCTGTGATCAGTTAGTCCATGTTCCGCCTGTCCCAGGTCAAAGTCTGGATTCAGCACTGGAAATATGGCAAGTTGAGAGTTGAAAATCAGACCACCCATGTCCCTTACCAACAGCAATAGTCACTCAGCCCTCCTGACCTATCCTTAAAAAAGATTAATAGCAAAGAAACTAATAAGGAAATTCCCAGGCTTACCAGGTGATTTAGAAGGCAATTTTTGTAGCATTCACACAAGTGGAATTATGGCTATTGAAGAATTATCTCCATTGGCCTCAATGAAGTAATGCCTTATAGATGTTGGATCAATATGATCCTAAATGGAATGATAAAAACCTGTTGGAGAAAAAAAATAAAAAAACAATAATTGATTTTTTTTCCAACAGCCAAAACAAACACCTCCTAAATGAGCACGTTCACTGAACATGTGTTGTGGTTTAAGCCCAGCCTGTCACTCAGAAACCATGCAGCCGTTCACTCACTCCCTCCCCTTCTTCTCCCCCACTCCCAGAGGGATGAGGAGGAGAATCGAAAGAATGTAACTCCCACGGGTTGAGATAAGAACAGTCCAGTGACTAAGGTATAACACAAACCACTGCTGCTACCACCAATAATAATAATGATAAGGGAAATAACAAGGGAAGAGAATACAACTGCTCACCACCTGCTGACTGATACCCAGCCTGACCGAGCAGTGATCTAGCCCTTCTGGGTGACTGCCCCCAGTTTACATAGTGTCATGATGTGCTGTGGTATGGAATACCTCTTTGGTTAGTTTGGGTCACGTGTCCTGTCTCTGCTTCCTCCCGGCTTCCTCTCCTCCCTGGAAGGGCATGAGGCTCAGAAAGTCCTTGGTCAGAGCAAGCATTACTTAGCAACAACTAAAAACATCAATGTTATCAGTGCTGTTCCCAGACTGAAAGTCAAAAACACAGTACTGTGCCAGCTACTAAGAAGGAGAAATAATGACTGCTACTGCTGAACCCAGGACAACATGTCATCTATTGTACTTCCCATCTGAAAGAGTGCAATAAGAAGAAAGTATTCTAGAAGTATAATTCAAAGAAGCTTAGATGGACAGCAGTTAACCAAGAGTAAACAATTGCTGGAAATGAGGATGAAACAGATAATGATCAGCCAATTAACAGCAAAACTAGAAGAGCCTACATCCTGACCAGAGGAACTTCTGAGGACTGCAGGTAGCTGAATTACAGCAGCAAACAGTTTTTCTTGGCTTGCATAACCTTCTAGACCCAGGTACAATCTCAATAAAACAGCAAAAGAGGTCAAAGTTACAGTCACACACACAAACACACACGGATTATGCCAAGGGAAGCCCCTCAGTTCTGCATATCAGCAGCTCAAACACATTAACAAAAAATCTAACAACAACAGATATATAGTTATATTTGGGCTATATTTCCCAACAGCCATCTCTTATGCCTGCAATTAACATCAATGGAAAACACCACCACCACACTCCAGCTGCAAACTGTTTTAAAAATGCCAAAAGCAAGATGACACATGATCACAATGCTGCTGCACAGATACAGAGCACATCTTAACTCTCTGCGGAAACCAGCAGTACATCTGATATACTTTAATGCTCTGGATAAGATAAATCTTGTAAGTGACTGTAAAAGTGACACAAAATGTTACAGAACTCACAGTTTGTGTTTGGGGTCTTATTTAAGTTCTCTTCCCATGTATGAGCTACACACTATTACTGCTATGAAGGAATTTCATTTAGAGGCAACTGCCCCAACTCAGAATCATGTAACAAACAATACTCTGTGAAAAAGTCTGGCATGGACCAGGCATTGACACTTGCAATGAAGCAAATATAATGAAAGAAAACATCTTACGATTATAATAATTAAAAAACTTATTTTCTAAAATAACACAAATAAATTGTAATTAAAATATATGGTAACCATGATTAAATCAGCATTGTCATGGATTAATCCCAACTGGCAACTAAGTACCACGCAGCCACTCGCTCACTTCTCTCCCCTCACTCTCAGTGGGATGGGGAGGACAATGGGAAAAAGGTAAAACCTGTGGGTTGAGATAAGAGCAGTTTAATAATTGAAGTAAAATATAATAATAATACCAATAGCAATGAAAAGGGAGATAACAGAAAGGATAAAATACCCAAAACAAGTGATAAAAAATAGAGTTGCTCACCAACCACTGACTGATGCTCATCCCATCCCCGAACAGCGATCAGCCCCTCCCTGCCAACTTCCCCCCATTTCTCTTTAAACAAAATAATATGGCAAGGTGAAAAGCAATAATTTCATAGGAAAGGGCACGTTAAGTATAAAAAACAAAACAGAGTTTCAGTTTCCCTTTACTAAAAAGAAAAATAAAGATCTTAAAGGAAAAAACCTTTTCTGTTGTCCGTTAAATCACAACAGCTACTTTCTACTTTTATGTGTCAGAATGTTTCCTTACTCTGTAGAGTATCATGCCAAGTGGTTTACTTAATAACTAACTAACTAAATAAAAATCATTATACTGCTTGAAATCATTTACTTCTTGGCTAAAAAAAAAAAAAAATCTATGACCAAAACTTCACAAATCATCCAAAGGTTTTCTCAAAAAGTCAATCATAATGCTATTTGAGTTTTCATATTAAAATTGGCAAAACATAATTAAATATCACACTTTAAAACCAGGATACTTTTACATGTCAAAGCATGGAAGATAGGAGTTCATTACAGAAAGGCACTTAGTCATGAAGAAAAATACGTTAGAAGAGCAAGCATTAGAAAGGCACTTGCACCAGCTGCAGTTAGAAGAACAAAGTTCAAGAGAAGTATACTTGCAGCGTAATATGGATAGAGCATAATTTGAACAGAAAGAAACACTAAAGCATCTCATACCAGTGACTCAAGAAAATGCCATACTAAGGTCTTCAAAGATATACTTCTTCTTGCTGCCCTTGATAAAATGTGGTGTGCGCACACACACACGCAGAGGTGAAAAACCCATACTGCATGCAGCCTCAAACATGGGAAATCTGATCTGGGACAGATCTCCAGATGCAACTTATGTTATCAATTTTCCCAGAAAAAAAAAATGGAAAAAAATATCCTCTCCAAGTTATTCCAATCTTTCAGTTTTATTTATTTTTCCGGTAGTTAAACATCTAATTTTTATAAAGCCCTTTGAAGCTTACATAAAATAAGCAATAAACTTGTGTGAAAACCACTGTCACAGAGTTAATAAGCAGGTACTGAGCTTTTCCACAAGCAAAATTGTTTTCAGTTCTTTTAGACATTGAAAGCAAAACCACAGGCTGATAAAAAACATTTGGTAGCTTATAACCCCTACTGTCCAGCAACTGGGTGTTCATATCTGTACTGATGTCTTCATAGTCTGCTTCAGCAATGGTGCTCAAGGAGCACCATAGTGTGTCTGCCTACAGCAAATTGCCAGAACCTTAAGCAGATCAAAGATAAAACATCATCTTGTAGAATGAAAACCACAAGCAACTAAAAAAAAAAAAACCCTCACTCCATTCAATAGTATAAAAGGGACTGAGACTCCCTAGTAAACAGGAACTTGATGAGTACTATCGATATCATTTAGAAAAAACAAGGATTATAAACTCCATATTTTAGTTTGCACCTGACTTCCAATATTACAGAAAAGCTGTCAGAAGTGAACAATTATTGTATAAAAAAATAATATTATAGCTTCAGTGAGTTAATAAAATTTTATTCTCAATAGAATCTCTCTCAAAATACTCTCTGATGCAAATATCCATGGCAAATAAAGCACGCAGAACCAAAATTCCAAAGCAGTGCAAAATATTAGACAGGGTACAGGGCCAGCTGGAGAATGCCATTCATTAGAAAATACACACAAAAATTCCCTGTCCCAGAGGCTTCTCCTAGCACTTTAATTTTATTAAAGTTGAAAGTGATTTCATTCACTTCAAGTTTTGGAAGAAAGCTACAGGTGGAAGCAATGCCTTAACTGAAATAGAAAGGGAAAAAAAAAAAAAAAATCAGCCATTCATTCTAATCCTAATTCATGTTTTTCCATGTAGGAGCCTTGAAAAAGCCCAAGAACACAGAAATTACATCCTCCTACTGTACACTTCTCTGCATTGCTTCCTTACATATAGGTATGTTATTTAGTTAATCCCAAACTTGCTCCTTTAATTATTCACAAGAAAGCCTAACTTCAAGGTTTTGCTGTAGTGTCTTTGTCAAGCTGCAGCAAAGTTGCCTGTATTTTGGTCCCATTACACTATAAGGAAAGCATTATTGCTATTATCAGACATACAGGGCCCAAAAAAAGCAGCGCTTCAAGTACACAAAATAACATGGTTTACTCAACACACATGGTCATTTTCAGGTTTTTCACAAAATCTGGTCAGCATTGTGCAATACATGCACACACACAAAAAAGTATTTGAACTTCAAAATGACAAAACAGTATCCCTCTGAATGGATGCCCCTCTCTGGTAACATAATGTTTTGAGGTTATAAAGCAACAAAACAAGATCTTGTATTGCTGAGATTTTGTATTAGGAAATTTTGTCACTTGGTATGCAAGAGCAAAGCATTCCTCAAAAGGTTTCCCTAAAACCATTGAACAGCTTAACCAGAGAAAAAGTACATTTACCTTTTAAGTACATTTTACGTGTTTACTAGTAGGCTACTAGAATATTTGATATTTGGAAATCAATATATGTAGCAATAAAAAACGTCAAATCATACAGAGCTATACAAGGGTGAATGGGACTCAATAACCTAACAATTACCCTGAAGCACCAAAGGACCGGGACACTGATGATAACCGCTTGTAAGCTTGTACCTTTAACCAGCTTAGTCTCTGTGCGGGAGAGCTATCAGTCCTTGCTGTTACAGTACTGCTTACCCTATACCAATAAAAGCAGGCAATAGACACTGTATAAGATAAAAATACAACTATCAAAAGGAAAATTTTGTTGATGTAACTCTATTAGAACCACAGAAGATCCCTCAGAAAAAGAAGCTTCATGAAGAAACACGAATGGGTAGATAATGATCAGCAATCACTGGAATCCTAGAAAACTAGACATTGAATAGTAAATGCATCTACAGAAAACATCCAGCTTGAGCAGTTGTAAATCATAGTTTAGAAGCAAGGCAATTGAGAACTGTTATATAGAGCAACACCATCTAAGTTTTCAGGTAGCTAGCATCAAATCTCTTAGCATCCAAGAAATGACTACTGGTACACCCCAAAAAACAGAAGCTACACAGAGAAGTGTCAGTGCTCAGTATTTCTGAGTCTGTCATAAAACTATGAAGATGGCTGTGAAATTCCTAGAAATCCAGAAATGGCTTCTTAATTACTAAATTTGCATCATTAACTTAAGTAATAGTAACCATGCGTAGATGTCAAAGGAGAAAAGATAACACTTGTTCAGTCTGCAAATGTATTTAAGAAAGGCTGGTCAGAATTATTTTGATTGTCTTTCCTTCTCAGAGAGAAAAGTTTTGAAGCCTTAAAAGACTAGTCAATGTCAATTACTCATGTAGACAAGGTTTTATATTGGTGTAGATCTTGAAGTGCCCCTGACTTGCAACACAACTTGGCTTTCTCACTCAGAGCAGAGCCTTTGGAAAATTTTCAGTTGACTGCAGACTCCTCTGGTCTAGCTTATCCTGGGACCCTAAATTAGGGAGCTCAGGCTTTGGTGCCTCCTGCTAGTTGTGACCTACACCAGCACGTCTAGCAAAGTCTCTGTAGTGTGTCAGCTGCTAGTTAAACAAACACTTATTACCTTTCTAAAAGCAAGTAAGAAAAAAAAAAAGCAGACAGACAAAGGCTGAAGAGGGGTAGGACACCTGAAAGAGTTTATAGATATTTTGGAGTTGAGAGACTGAAAAATCTCTCCCAAAATAGCACAATTACATGCTGGTAGTGTGGAAGGCTCAACGTAGGGATTTCCATCATGCATCTGGTTTGACTGTGCTATTCTCATCCCAGCCTTCTGTATCCAGCATTCTTCCCAATAATTCTTTTCTTGGGCTGAACTCTGGGAAGATCATTATTTTCCACCCTATTCTCTCTAAGGTCTTCATTCAGTAAAGCTAGAGAATTTTCTGCCCTCGTCTTTGTTCCGTATCAGCTTTACAAACCAAGTGCAACTGATGAACACTTCTGCAGAAGGTTTCAGTGGAAGTTCAGAACCGAACACATTATTTAGGTACCAAACCATATTAACCCCCTGGTAAAAAGCTCAAAAGTTTGAGCCAAACTCATTTAGCTGCTCTTTGTCATCTTCTAGACATTCAACCAATATGTTAGAAATTGAAAAACAGTCTGTAAGAAGGAGACCCTTGTGTGCAGAAAAGTTTCTGTCCTGCAATATGCTGTGAAAATTTGGGAGAAACTGTTGGAACAAATAGCTATAATTCTGGAATCATGTTAAAGAGTACATTTGCAGATCAGAGTAGGTACATATAGTATATGCATATAGTATTTCTGCTTTGCTGTAAATCCATTTGTTTATTGCAGTTGTTAATAATACCTGAACAAAGGCTCCCAGGATAAAAACTTTTCTAGGAATATAGTCTTCAAGCCTGAAAGGGGATAAAATACAAACATTACTGTGAAAGCAAACCCTGCAAGATCAGCTGTTGAGCAAGGGCAGAACCAGCAGCTACACTTAGAGGCATCAAGCTGCAGTCATGTGGTTCACATGCAGGACTCCAAGAAAACTCTGAAAACAGTGCATCAAAGGAGAAAAAGGAAGAAGTATTAGAGCACCAGCTAGGTCACAGTCCTAGCAGCTGAGCAGCAAGAGATACGTGAGGACTGCTGCGAATGGGGACGGGAGGGTGAAAAGAAAAGAAAATAACCAAACAAAAAACACCACAAAACCCAAGCCTTCTGCCAGCTCTCAAATACAGTCTCAGACCTCAAACCCATCAATGCCTCGTGACTGATTTTTAAAGAAAGAGCTAAAAAGCGCTTAGCAACCACAAGCACCAAACACAGCACTGAAAGGTCAAGAAACCTAGCATAAAACTAATAATCTAAATGTAAAGGGCAAATTCTCACTTGCGGTTTTTCTGTTGAACCGACCCACCCCTCAGTCAAAAACAGTTCAAATAAATGTACAGGTCAGCCTCTATTATCCAGTCTCAAGTCACTCGAAATTCCAGAATAAGCTAGATTTATGTATTCGCTGAAAATACTTTTACAAAAAAATCTATTTTCCTTAAAGACTAAGAAATTTGGTGTGCAACATGGCGAGGAACAGAAGTTAGGGATATCTTCTAGTGTTTAGCAACAATAATACTATATGTTTCTATATAAAGCTTTCCAGATCTACATCAATGTGCTTAAAGAAAGGCAGCAATGTGCTGTGGGAACTGCTGCACAGAGATACAGAGAAAAACGCCCATACAACAGGTCAAACACAGAAACGCATGCAGAACCCAGATATCCCGACTCAAAGAGTGGTGTCACGAAGATCAGGTCTAACCCATGCAAAGAAGCATGTTTACACTGATTTCAGAACTTGAGTTCATAGTCCTTCTACCATGATGTAAGCACAGCATGCTTAGAGTGTTCCCCAGTAGCACTGCAACAAACCCCATCAACAGTGCCTACCTCCTCACTACCCAACAGAGACACTGTCCCCATAATACACACAGCAACAGCATCTGCTAGTAATGGACACCACTCAAAATATGAAAACCAGCACCCACAGGACCCAAGCCCTCCATTTTGAAAACATAAGTTGAATAGTTTCATTTAAAAAACAAATAAACGAACAAAGCACCCCACCATTCTCAATGACCAACATTCACTTCTTAGTTCAGCATCATTTACAGGAAATATTTCAATCCATGGGGAGTTTTATGCCTGGCAAAACTTTTTAGGTGTTGGTCATCTTCGTCCCTAGCCTTTGAGATTAAACAGCTTAAAATCAGATGCTATACGTCTCCCTTGAAGAAGTTAATGAGTTACATCACGCCCTTGTCTGAATCCTATTTACTGGGAAGGAATCCAACACAGGATCTAATTTAAGGCTGAGGCTGACTATGTGAAACTCTACCCCTAATTTCTGCCCCATGTAAAACTTCACATTGCCCCAGTCTATGTCCTCAATCTTCGCTGTTCATGTTGTTCTTACCTTCTTTTTTGCCACGCAATTATCTGCTCAGATATGAACTACCTGAGTAAATCCGCAAGGCCCCTCCCATACTCAGAACTATATTCTTCCTAAATACCAAATTCTATCCTTCCAAGGGAGAAGCTAATCCCTTTATATAACTTGTCCTTACTGATTATTCCAAAAATACCTAGCTTCTGTTTGCACGTTTAGCTGTTGAGCTTAGAAAACAGAAAATTCTTTCTCAAAAGTCTGAATATACTCCAGAAGCACTAAGTAAATAAGTAAACAACTAAAAAAGTAATAACTTGAAGGCAGACAATTTTAAGTTTAAATTCACATCAAAATACACAACTAATTTCATTGTAACACTGTGGCCAAGCAAAAATTGAAATTGTTTGCATTATGAAACGTGCGAAATATGTGCATTAATTACATACCATGACAGCCTGTTTCTAAATCATAACAACTTGATAGCCTTATTAAAAGAGGTTTTTTTATCATGCCTGTAAAAAAAAAAAAACAAAAAAAAAAAACAGTTTTGAAGCCGTAATATGTAAACATACACACACAAATGCACACATGATTATTCATGGTATGACCCAGATTACTGAAACTTAGACAGGAGGGACAGGGAGGATGGGCAAGACATCCATAGCTTTTGTTTACAGAAACATCACATACTGCAGTCTTGGCCCTTATATATTTGTTAACACATTTTATTTAGTGACAGGAATGCCTACATATTTGCAATAAACAGATTCAGAAGCCCTTTTTAATTATAAATCTCTTACATGAGGTCAATACTCCTCAAATATGTAACATTTATGTGACTAAACAGATTCATGTATAGTATTTTGATGACCTGACTAAGTACCAGAGCTCACATATACACACACACACACACAAAATAAAGGCAAGGTAGATTCTTTTGTCAAAGATGTATTTGAGATTAATGGCAAGCTGGCAGACTGAATGGGTTCCACAGCACTGAGGCAATTACTGTAGTAGGTAAAGTAAGTGATAAAGGTTTATTTAGTACAAGGCTGATATTCATTAATCTCTTTAAACCCGATATTAAGGTTGTTTAAAGTAGTATAGTTCTTCTCTGGAAAGGTCTGTTAAATCTATGACAGAAAAGGCAGACCTGCATAAATGCAGTGCAGGTCTCCATGGACTATGACATTTCTATACCTCCACAGGGAGGCAAGTCTTTTAGATTAGTTTGGTTAGCACTGCAGATGCAGCATGCTGATTTACTAAACTCTGATGCAAGTTCTAAAAATAATTAGCTTATCAAAGATCCACTTTCCTTCCTCTCTTTTATTAGTGTGCTAAATATGGCATTGTTGCAAGGAAAGAATTCATTTCAGTAGTATTCAGACACTAAGCATAGAAGTGTCTTTTTAATAAAGTTCATTTTCAGTGCAGGCTTCTTCTGAAAGATGCTCATGTTAAATTACTAACTCAAAAAATATCATTCAGCTGTACAACTCCTTCCACACTACTATGAAAAATAAAATTAGTAAGCATTTCTAAAAATCAAGTTATTTTATTGGTCCAGCATAATCAGAGCAGGCGTCACAATAGACAACAAAGACAACACACGGCACACAAGGTTTTTTGTGAACTGGGCTTGAGGTACCACACAAGAAACTTGTTGAATGGAAGAAAGACTAAAATTTCATACTTCTATGGTAGACTTTTTGTTAGCGATATTAATTTAGGAAAGCTTTTTTCCAAGGAAAAAATAATTTTGATTTGGCATACAGAAAAGACTGTCTTTGAAATAGGTTAGTTCCTTCAGTGTTTAACAAAGACTTGTTTCTGAACACATCAGTAAGAAAGAATATTATTTCAAGAACCATGGTCAAGGTTCCCAGTTACTACTGGCATGCACATAAATAATCAGCAAGACACCCACTGCCTCTCCTAATTTTTTATCTTCAGAAAGCATATTAAAATGATTTATTTCTAGCCCGCTACTCATAGTGCATGCAAGTCAACCTCTCCTTACCTTGCCAGTGACAGGGATATCAACAGAACCCCAGGTACCAACTCCCCAGTGAACTGTGCCTGGGGCAAAATCAGCTGCAATAATTCCAGCAACTGGAAAAAAAAAGAAATGTTAACAGTAGAAGCCAATCCAGCACACACTGAAGTTACATCAACAACTTACACTACGTAGCAGATAAAAATTACCAATTCTAAATGCAAAAATACATTCCACAAGACCACACAAAAGCAGTGAAACACAATTTAATCAATTTCAAGTAGAAGATATTTCTAGTCTATATTAAAGCTTTCTCAAACTACTAGAATCATACAGAAACGGAATTATTAAAAACAGGTTTGCACACAAAACCAATGCAAGTCAGCAGGTGTCATCTTCATTTTAATAGTAATACATTAATAATTTTTATTGGGGTTTTTTTGTTTTTTTGTTCTTTTTTTAAATTTTTTAAGGTTTCACACTGTAGGTTTACTTGGCCCAAGTTAGCACAAAATAATGCGGTTGGCCCAGTGTTTTTCTAACATTTTTTCACCCATTCTCTTCCTTATCTCTTCCCTGCTCTCCCTCTCTCCATGTGGCCTCTACAGTTTCATATTTTCATTGAAATGCCTTCCAGAAATGCCTTTATGCTGACAGAGTTGCCTTTTCCAAAAGAGCAAAATTCTCCAGAGACTGGGGTTTCCAGATCTGAATGCTTAATTTCATACTCTAGCCCAGCAAGGGCAAGGATTCAAAAATAACGGATCAGGTGATCAAACTACAAGAGCTAGTTATGTTGAAATATTCCCTTATTTTCCAATGCTGTTTCAATATTAACATCTATAAAAATATTTTTCAAGAACTGTATTAACATTTCAAAAGCTTAATATCCGGCCTATCGGTAACCCTTCTCACTACCCACAGAATTCTGTGCCAGTTATTAAATGCGCCTGAAAATAAAGGACATTTAATTGTGTTAAATACTTGTTTTCAAAACAAACACACACACAAAAACCACTCATAAAAACCTCAGCAAGCCCCACAGAAATACCTACACTCCCCTATGCCCCCTAAAATACCCTAAAACTTCCTATGCTTTTCTAGTCAAACAATAGCAAATATTTACCAATCACCAGTTTCTTTTATCCCAGATACTGCTTGTTTCACTTTACTTAACTATGAAGTAAACTAACTAAATTTTATTTATTTTTTTTACTATTAAAAAAAATCAAGAACACCCAAATCACTTTGCCAGGAAGCTAAGGGAAAATAAATACCTTAGCATCAGATACATCACACCAGTGTTCCAGCTAGATACAATTGCCAACTTCAGTTGGCATTCAGCTTAGAGAATTTCTCATCATGATTTTTTTTCCAAGTCTTCTATGCTGATTCTGATATTTGAAAGATATCTTACAGTTCCAGCCCAAAATCTAGAAATCAATTTATCTGACTGAACAAGTGTTATATAAAAGAATTATTAAAGTCTCTGATGAGCAAAATGCTTCCTCCTCTTTCAGGCTATTTCTTAAACGTTGAAAGAATTGAATCCAGTGGAAGAATTGTCTTTTACATCACCTGTCTTCAGTTTCAAACTCTGTCCCCAACAAAGACAGCATTTTAAAAATAATTTGATGAATTAACTTTATTCTTTGTGACTGTTACTGCTTTTCAGTTGCAGAAAACCAAGGCATTCAAAATTTTCATAGTCATCATTGCCTTCTAACAAATAATATAAAAAGAGATTTCCTAGACAACAACTTTTTGATGCATGTAACACAGGGCTCTGTCCTGCCTTCTCAATACCAATTGCAGAGCCCCTTTCTTACTTGAAATACCTCTAATATCATGACAAAGCATAAGCAAACAAAACATCAAGACTGAACAAAGACCAAAAACTATCATTGCAAGAAAAAATCCCTACTTGTTTTTTTGTTTGTTTTTCTTTTTACATAAGCTCAACAAGAAAAAAAATATACCAAACCCCCAAAACAATGTATTATGTCCTTCAACGATGCTTACAACTGGTACAAATATAGATATTCATATTCAACCTGACATCACACCTTTGCTCTAATGAGTTTGTCCATGCTAAGGAATATATGAAGGTTCTCCTTGTGTCCAGGACAGCTTGGTTTCATAGGAAAGGTCCTGAAAGGGACTGTCATGGAATGCACACAGCCTGTGTAGTTTAGCTTTCCTCAGGAATGAGGTTGGGGCAGTAGAAAGCAGATACAAACCTTGGGAAGCAGAGACTGAAGTCCATTCAGTTCGATCCATTCATTCAAGCAAAGCCGGCAGTGGATTTCTGCCTCCAGAGCTCAGGAATCCTGATGCAAGATTCACAATAGGTGCTGAAGGCAAAAGCGCTGCACTGGAGATCCTGCATGGAGCACTGTTTAAGCCCGGATAACAAGGACAAAAGAATCTGGATCTATGCTTTCTGCTGATGAATACAGAACAAAGAGCAAAAGCAGGACATTGCTTCTTGTCCTGTGACTGGGGATAAGCAAAAAGATCCTAATTCTGATTTTTTTTCACCCTTCTTTGAGGTTTTTGAAGGTACATTGATAAGATCTCCTAAGCTTTCTCTTCTCCAGGCTGAACAGAAGAGATGCTCCAATCCCTTAATTATCTTTATGTCCCTTTGCTGGACTCCCTTCAGCAGCTCCATCCCTCTCCTGCCTACACTATTGGCAAACACAAGGAGAGGAGAATTCATGATGCTGGAAAAGTTGTTACAACAAATTAAACGTGGTCATGTTACTCATACAAGGTGAAATCACCTGTGAATTTATTCATATTCATCAAGAGTGCTTGCCAAACCACAGCACCAGAAGAATCACATTTTCTGTGTGAACCAAATAATTTACAGAAAAGCTATTTTAAACACTGCTTATAAGAATTTCCAATATTTTCATGTCCCAATACCTCTCAAGTCAGGCTCCCTCAGTGCCCTTAGTCAAATGATATCAGCCTCGTAATGCAAGAAAGATTTTAACAAATACGTTTTAGAAATCTCAAAGTGATTAAAGTAGTTTTTCTATGCATAGTAATGAGGTGGTTTTCAGGTTTGCTCTTAAAGGGCTCAAAGCAAGTTTTAAGATGTGATCTCAGAGTTCAAAGTGACATGCCCACTGAAAAGCTGGTAGTGTCTCCTTTACATTATAATGCAGAAGCCTGATGTTTTTAACCGACTGAATTTTAAAATAACTGACTTTAAACTCATCATTACCACTAAAATGACCCTATGCAGCAAGTCAAAGTTGGAAATCCCACTTGAGGACAGTGGAAAAATATTTACTAGTATGGCATTCGAAAAGATAAAAAAAAAAAAAAAGAAAAATGAATCATTTAAAGGCAGAGCTGGGGGATAAGTATAATTGTAATTGACAATAGCAGAGTCATCATTCACTAAAGGAGCCAAAAGTACTTGATAACTATTTTTTCAGGTGGCTGCGTAATTAGCACTATTTCTCAGCTACACAGGTATTAAGTATTTATGCTAGAGAGAGGTATCCTTGGGCAACTATATGTAAAATATACTCAATCTCAAGATTCCAAAGAATTGCAAAAATTCTTGTTGCTAGGATTAGTTATACTTTCTTGGTAGAAGTTTTGGTATCCTTTATTTAAAAGGTATTTCTGGAAAATACTGAAAAACTAAAATAAGAAAAACCTAAAAGATCCTAAAAAAACTCAGGACAACCACAGGCTTTTAGGTCAAGCTGTCAAGGTCAACTGATATCAATAGACTTACATGAACAAGTTACAGTAGGGAAATCATGTTAGGAAATATGGGTCAAGTTATCACACAGTAATAAAGCTGTTACCTCCAGACTCAGTCATTTAAATATTTTTAAAAATCTGTCATAGTTTAGTATTTGTAACATTAGAGCCATAATCAAGCAAGATGACAAGATTTATAAAGGGCCACTTAAATATTTCTCCAGATGTTTCAAACAAAAAACCCCACAAACCTCCCAGAAAAAAACCCCACCACATGGAAATCCAAATAATACTTCAATTTAGTCCACAACCACTTACAGCTGGGGGTGCATAAAAAAACCAAAAGCCTCATGCTTAAGCATACTGAAATAGCCAGGATAAAGAGCTTCTTAAATGTCTGCATGGGAACAAGTGTAGACCTGGACCTGATATGATCACTACAGCAAAAACACAAGGACCAAAGAGACAAAAAAAAATAAATACTATGTAAATATGAATTACAGTGCCAAAGTCAGACAAGGGGGCGAAGTGACATAATCAAGTAGATACAGCACTAAATCTAGGGCACTCAAGTTACTACTATCACAAACTCAGTGTAAAAATTAGGTTGCAACATTCTCAAATGTATATTCTCATTTACAGTTTAGGGAGGCATTTTCAAAGCACTCTATGTTGGCGTAACTACTCCCACTGAAGTCACGAGGACTTTAACAATTGATTTCTAAGGAAGCAGGGTTAGGCTGAGCACTTTTGAAATCCCACTGTAAATGGTTTACATGGAGAGAATCCGAGCATGCATGGCATGCTTAAGATTACAAACACCTCCAAGGGCTTAAAAAAAATAATTATTAGATACGAAGTGCTCAGTATGCACTCAGTAAGAGCTTGCAGAAAACCTTGCACATTCAAACCTGCTTAGTTAAGAAGGAAAATGTGTGCAGACAAACTAGCCCCCATTTTTAAATAACTGCTGCTCATGCAAACATACTGGTAGTTAAAGACCACAGAAAGACAGCCACATGGGGACAGCCAAGACCTCCATACACCATCCCCACAGATCTTCATTCCGTTCCGCCTGTTCCCAGCTCAAACACTCCTTGGTCCCCCCTGAAAATTCACGTTTTAGCTTTAGCTTCTTTCTTACACTCTCACACCCTGCATGGGGTGGACAGAGAAGCACTGCCTGCAGAAGCAGCCACAAAGCACATCAGGGGACAGTCAAACAATCCTGAAAGGTAGTCAGGAAAAAATATGCTAGTGCACCATATTGCCTGGAAACGATGTGGGTTAAGCAGGGATGCAGCCACAACTCAAAAACTTCAGACATAAACAGAAGGCTTCCAAATGGTATAAAATTAGGTACCAGAAATGATGACATTGTTTCAGTCAATCACAGCAATTAGCTGAACTGGTCCACCTTTTCTGGATGATTTTATGTTTGTATTTTTATAGACAAGTTTTGTATGTAAGCACACACAATTTTTCCATGGGTTACTTATATATTTAGGCCTTCAAATAATAGTTGCATCTCTTTTTCAGAAACTAAATACAGTGGAAGCCATTTAAATGAATAATGCGGTTTTTTTTAATGGAACAGCAAAGTAATGTAAGTGGGGCATGTTAATTCCCAGATATGTGAAATTTATTGTCGCTTAGGTGCCCACTGGGAATAATTTATGCATCCTCGATTAAGAAAATATTTTTAATTTGAATTTGCATATTTTACTCATTACAACTGACCTTCACACAGTCCTTTTTGGGAGGTGCCATGCCCTCAGGTCGAAGTTTACAAAATGCCCATTTATGAGGAAGAAAAAATGAAACAAAGATGCACACATGTTTTCTAACAAAAAAAATAATGTGTGTCCTGGACAGCATACACTCTTGGCTTACAGTTTGTCTAGTACAATCAAAACCGGGCTAGATTTCATTCTTCCTTCTTTAAAAGAGACCTTTATTCAAGTGCTTGAAATCAAGCTAATCCAACGAGAGTATGGTAAATTCCAGCGCAAGATGACAATTTAAACAAACGTTTTTTAAAAAAAAAAAAAAAAAAAAAAAAAAAAAAAAAAAAAAATCACAAAAATCTCAAGGTCAAATTGAGAGAGAAAGAAAGAATTTTCAAAAAAATTAATCCCTCCATTACCTTCTGTTACAACAAACTACAAGCATCAGCGAACAGTTTCTGGAAAAGCATTCAGTGTTCACAGCTTTCTTCTGGTAGGTGCAGCAATTGTGATACTCTGCGATTTGTAAAAGCAGATTTTAAAACTGTTCTCATTAAACCACAGCCAAAGTCAACACGAAAACTCTGATTTCTAAAACATTCAGAAGTACATATACTAATGAATTTTTAAAAAACCAAACCAAACCAAAAAAAACCTAATACTGCCATTTATGCCTCGAAACTGCACCTTGCCTTATTTCACATTTATCCTGACCTCCATCTGGAAGCACAAAAGGAAGCAAAATCACAAATTAAAAAATAAAACAAACCAAAACAAAACTAAAAGAGTTTGCAAGAAGCCAGAGACCCCTAGTTCTGGCCTCCTCAGATATGCAGCTTTCACAGCCTTTCCTGGTTTGCACTGGTGGTGTCAGTACCAACCAAATAAGTTAACCCAGAGACACTGTATTAGCACTGTACCTCTCATGTTTGAAATTAAAATACAGAAATAGTCACAACACATCCAAAACAGAGTGTAAAGAAGCATTTGCTTGAGATTTCCTGTCCAGTCCTGACAGGTCTAAAAATTAAGACCACCAAGAATAAGACTTTAAACTTTTACTCACCTCAGTGCCATCATGCAATTACCTTTGAACTAAAGAGCAGGAGAAATAGGCGGTTTCAGAGAGTAAATAAGCAATATAATGGAAAAGGCAAATGATATTCTGTACCTATCCAGCTAAAAACCTTAAATGCCCAAAGGCCATCTTCACAGTAACCTAGCACTTCCTGGGCAGACAATGCAAAGGCCAAGAGTACGGCATGATGAATGCCTAAACCAAAAGTGAGAACACTGCTGCAAGCTATTTTCCGAAAATTGAAGATATCCAACCCCAAATATGCAAGGACAGCCTGCACATTCACAAGTATTCCTGGAAAACCCGCATATTCGCACCCACCCATGGCTTTCTCCAAGCAAATTAAACCTTATTTTAAAAAATAATAAAAACCCCAAGAACAAAGAAAACCAAACCAAAGCAAAAAAACATAATTCCAAGCCACCACAAAAGCTTCTGAGATTTCCATTTTAAAGTTCTGTTTTACCACTAGCTTCCTAAAGAGGCTGTAATGAAAAAATCTGCTACATTCTCTCAGCATTAAATCAACTGTGTTATAATTTTACAGGTCTTACAGAACAACTGCAGTAGACAGAAACTAGGCAGACTCTGCAATTCTGATCATTTATCAGATCCTCAGTCTTAAAAAAATATCAGCTTAACTGTTTATTTTATACGGAGTGATGCAGATTTCAGAACTTCTTAGAAGCAATACAGCTGAAGTGTCATGTGGGTTTCAAATATGATTGAATTCAACTTGATTACCAAAATGGGCTATAGCTCTGTGAAGAGATGACCTGTCACTCATCAGGTGAGATTACAGGAATTAGGACTGACTTTCAGGAGATGAACTATGACCTCCCAAATACTGTGTGCCATACAATTAAAAAAAAAACCAAAAAAACAACCAACCAAACAAACAAAAAACCAACAAAAAACCCTAAACAACCAAACAAAACAAAACAAAAAACAAAACAAAACAAAAAAAAAAAAAAAAAAAAAAAACACAAAACTGAAAAGCATCCGTTAGAGGTGTTTAGAAATTACCTAAACAGTGCACAGTGGTCCTACTAAGGATTTTACAGATTCACAACCATAGCATGACTCAGAAAATCCACTTGTACTCTCCTCACAGCTGTACTCTCCCAATTATAACTTCTGTGAACTGCAGCTAGCCCAAAACTTTCTCATAACTTTATAGGCCACATTTCCCTTTCTGAATTAAATTCATACCAAAGTTCATGAACAGCATAGTATTCCCACAGTGCAGGGTCAGTTGCAGATCTCAGAGGAGGCCTAGTGTAGCACAGAGGAAGGATTTCTACTGAATCTGTATCTTACTATGAGCTTCCATAGCCAATTTGGCTAGATATTTAAGATCACGATGCAAAAGCCAGGGGCCTTCATTAGGGGAGAACAGCTGCTTCTTTCACAGGACACCTTTCAACTGAAATATGTACAGTCCCTTGGGAATATCTCTGTATTACAGGTTCTCAGTTGAGTTAGGAATTAAAAAGCTCTGCAGAGTTAACTGGCTGTTTAGATTGGTGAAATTACAGAGCAAGGCGCTCCTCACTACTTGTTTACAACAGTACAGACAGTATAAATAACATATTTGCATGCATGTTTTATGCATACATTGCTGCAGTTCAAAGCTTGCTTTACTTTTCCATAGAAGTTTTCAGTTTCCTGTAATACATACCTGCCCAGGATTTCATTACATTTGTAATAAATACTTACAATAAAAGGATGAAATAGACATACAAGGGGTAACGGGTTCAAACGTAAAGAGGGGAAGTTCAGGTTAGATATAAGGAAGAAGTTCTTTACTGTAAGGGTGGTGAGGCACTGGAATGGGCTGCCCAGG
>WYDI02033526.1:0-12507 GCA_009867235.2 Psittacus erithacus | reverse complement strand
CCCATCCCTCCGGGAGCCGAGGGAGGAGGTGGGGGGGCAGTGAGTGGGCTGTGTGGCAGGCCTTAAACCACGACACCTGCTAAAGTCACCACAAATCTGAGTTTGAAATTATTGAATAAATTAGATTGGTAGCATTATAAGCATGATTTCCTGTCAGTTATTATTTCCTATCACTTCATATATTTGTCGGGTTTACGTAGTTTGTTAAACATATAGTACGGTTGTTTCATGTATCATATTAGATATTCAAGAAAGATGGCCAGTGTAGAGAAAAGGGGAAGCTGCCCAAAATGAGGACTGTTAAAGTTCTGTGGGTATTTGTGCATCCTAAGTCACTACGGCAGTTGTGAGAGCAATGAAGTTCCTCGTAGGAAGTCTTCAAGGCATTAAAACATCATAAACAGCAGATAAGGATGATGCAAATCTAGTCTGTAATTCAGGGAAGGCTTCCTTATCAGTTTCTATATCTACATGCTGTTATAGTGATTCAGAACAGCTTTGTTATTGTAGAAGCAAGAAGAGATCATTGCAATGCCTTTGTATTACAGAAGCATAATTTTAAAATCTACTTGAAATTAAATTACTGCTTTCAGACACTGAAGATAGAATAGACTTTTAAACTTCTGCTTCAAAAAATAGTTTTTATAAAAGAGAATATGTAAGTCTCTCTATCATGTTGATAAAACTTCACATCCTCTGAAAACTACTTCATGGACCGCACAGAGTTGCAACTCCTGAGATATGACAGCTGTTAGGAAAGTGTCAGGTCAGACTTTCCATTGCCTAAAGGCCATATGTAAAAATGTACAAAAAACTCATTTTTGCAAGCACTGAGAACTGTTTGCACAAAAATGTACTGCAGAGACTGCTGATTTGTGAAACTGAGCATTTGTGTGCTGTTTGCATTTGTGCAAATGGAATCAATAGATGCATGAACATCTGTCTGGTTTATATGTCTATAAAGCTCATACCCATTACTTACCAAAAATCAGCCTGAAAGTAAGTTAATAGCAGAGGCATTATTTGCCCTTTCAGAAAGGATGGATCTTAGAGGATTGGATTGCAGTTACAATAAAAACAAGGATACTTGGGCTTGGCTAAAGTTGACCTGAGGAAGTCAGGTGATACTCTTTAAGTATGAAAGAAAGGACAAGAATGTTCGTGTACAGAAACATCTTTCGTGGGGCACGGGGTTTATTGAGTTCAGCAAGTGTTTGCGTGCTAGTTTAAGAAAGACCTGATAAATGTTCAGGTTATTTGGCTTAAAATACAAATAGTGTATCCTAAATGCATATATGAGAAGACTCTTGTCAGTTCAAAATAAAGTTAAGGCTGAGAGAACATATGGGAATGAATTTTAAGTTTCATCAGGTTTGATCTGCAGCAGAGCAAATAGTACTAATTGCAGGAGAGTTCGTCAAAATGGTTGGGGGTAAAAAAGTATTGAAAAAAAAAAAAAAGTAACCAGAAAAAAGCAAAAAAAAAAAAAAAAAAAAAAAAAAAAGGTGTTACATCTATTAGAACAGACAAACCCCAGAAAAATACAGCATCCCCTCTTGAAATCTAATAGTGATTTTTCTGTCAGAGAAATCTGTCAATACTTTGTGGTATTATGGTATGTTTCCATGTTTGTGTTTCAAATGTAATTTTGGGAAGCCATTCATTGTTAAGAACAATGTCATAACATTTTATGGATTTTGAACTACTTTCCAACATTTTTTACTGACTTTGCAACACTATCATACCAAAAAAGCTATTGGAAAAATATTTTCTACTATTGGAAAAATATTTGCTACTATTTAGCTACCAAGAGAGCTATTGGAAAAATTTTGAATAGCAACATTCATAATAAATTTTAATGCTTTAGGTACAGTAGCAAACTTTGTAAATATGAATTTAATACAACTAAATGTGAAATGATAAATGAGGCCACATAGAGAGCAGTTGTGATGTATATTCTTTATATAATGCTGCTTATATATCTTTGAGCTGTTTTTTGGCTGATGTTGCTGTTCATCCTCTTCATCTGCCCACCTTCTTCATCTTTGCTTTAAGAATCATGGTAGGAAGATCCCAGTAATCTTGCTCTTCTACACTAAATGGCCCTTAAAGGTACGTTCCAACGCAAACCATTCTATGATTCTGTGGTTCAAAGACCCCAAATATTAGAATGCCTTTAGCAGCTGGGTTAATGCCTTAACTTCTTTACTGCTACACTTGATTAGCAACTAAACTCTTGGCTTGCTATGAATATAAACTCATTAATGAAAGAAAGCCAGATAGTCGGTCTTGTGTCCTAGAGATTCAAAGGAGGATTCTCTGTCCTCTGGGATGGAAGTTCAGCTGATAATCAGAACTTCAAGTCAAGCTGCTTCAAATGCTGCAGGCGCTGCCACTGACTGTTTTCTGAACTCCTTAGCAACATTTGCCAGAAAGAAATTTAATCTATGGCTGGAAAACTGCTGTTTGATGAATTATTTCATTTAGCTCCACAATTGATGAAAGTTCTACATAACATTAAAAATTCTCGATATCCTTAGATGTCTTTGCTTCTTCCCAGAGCCCATAAAGACAAAGACAGAAAAAAGCTTTCACAGACTGAAGCCTGTTCCTCATGAATATTCAAAGACTGGTTTCAGTCACAAAGAACAGGAAAACTTATCAGTCCAACCGCTTTTATTGATACAGGTCCGCTGATTCAGGTGTTTCATCACACTGTCTTTCCTCTCAGTGGAAGTCTGTGAACTGTTTCTCTTTTTGGAACTGTCACCTTCAGTCTTCTGCTGACTTAGCACTTTTTTGGAAGTAGGCCTACTTACTACGTCAAATACTGTTGCAGATTATATAAGACAGATAAGTTATGGACACAGTCACCATTGCTTACTCAGTTCATTTTGTCTGTCTGCTGTTAACGGAGTTTGCATGTCCTGTAATGCTTAGGGACCTTGGTTACATACATCTGCTTCTTTCTAAGGAAGATGAACTTACTTTTGGTTGACGTTAAAAACACTTAAAGAGATGAGGATTCTTAGTGTATTTCTCTGTGCACAGCAGAAAGAACTATGTTGGCCCAGCTTCAGCTTTATACTTCATTTGCAAGTTCAGATCCAGGATGATGATTCTAGCATTTATATCCTTATTTGTAAAGAACTAGCCTTTAAAGCTAAAGGAGTCTCCAGGGCCCTGTATCTCAGCTGGACGAAAGTTTGCTTCTCCTGGCCTAGCTCTCCTGGTTTCTCTCTCTCTCTTTCTTGTAAAATGCCTTTTTCCTAAGACTACCTCCTTCTCCAGCAGTCAGTCCCGCAGGAACCTTCAATAGTTTTTCATTATATGGTGGCCTTCTTCATCTTTGCCAAGCCCTGCAGCAGTCAAAAACTTCTTGTGCAAATGAGATGTACAAGAAGAGGAGAATCCTTGCATTTTCTCCTATTCCTTTTGCAAAGAGAAGGAAAAAGGAAAAGAAAGGCAATGTCAGGAGAAAAAGCTGGAGAAGAGTTCTATAAGTCATGGCTTTTGACCTTGTTTGCCACTACAGGTGAGACTGTGCAAAGAAAATTAATTGTATTGTGGAGAGAGCTACACATACACATAAGCACACAGCCTGATCCTATCTCTAATCCTTTGGCTGCAGCAAAAACCGCGTTTTACATCTCTATTAGGATGAGGCTGGGAAATCTGCTTAAGCTAACAATGCCAGTTCTTATCTTCTTAAGCAGAGGCAAAAGTCAGTAACTTGCTGTGTTTGGATTTCATCAGCATAGCCTAAGCCTCGTATTAGTTCAGCATTTGAGTTCTATAAGGGAAAAGGTTTACACAGAAGAAGAAAATTTTGAGGAACTGCTGAAGGAGTATAATGCAACATTTTGTGAATTTTCATATGCAGAGCATCCCAAACCTAAGAGAAGAAAGCCAGAAACAGATTTCACAAATAGCAAATAAGTATGCTGCTCTTTAAGCAGTTATATTTAAAGTGATATTAAATTGCAAGGAACTTGAAAATCAAGAAGTGTGGTTAGTGTTTGTTTCAGTAGTAAAAAAGGGGATAATAGAAGGGCAGATGGAGGTTGGTGTTTCTGACCAAAACACTGGACTAAGGTAATAATGCAATAATGTTGAGAATATGCATGGATTTATCAAAACAATAAAGAAAAAGGGTATAGAGAAATAATTCAGGTCTCAATGAGGGAAGCATAAAATATATGGACCGAGGAGAAAAGTTACCTACTAGGAGTGTTCTAAGGGAAGAAGTATTACTTCATTCTTAGTTTTTATGATGCTGTTTAATTTTTGAGAAATGAACTGTCACAATCTGAGTTTGCAGTGTCTAGGTGCTACTGTTACACTATTATGTGCTATCATATTTTCTCTTATTAAATCTCCTTGTATCTATTATGTAAATCACGGATCAACAGAGGGGTTTTTGATGCTTCTTCCGCTTGTTTTGGTTCCTTGGTTTGACTGTCAGCTTTCAGCTGCTGAGTGCAAGAATACTGCGCAAGAATACTGCAGCTACCCTGACTGTTAATGTAAATTTGATTGAGGTTTCATCTGATTTAGAAGTACAGTTTTCATGAAGAACGTTTTCATAAACACACAACAACCAATGTCAGCTAGATCTATGTGTCCTGGTAGCTATAAGATATGTGAGTCATAAAAGGCAAGTGACATAAACAAGCAGTGTGGTTTATTTGCTTCTTGATTGGACTATAAATAATATTTGAAGCATATGATTTCAGAGCTCTGTGGAGCAGACGATGTAAGAACTAGCAGAAATGTCACTGTTAGCCCTGAAAAATTCTGGTGATGTGTATATCACTGCCTGTACCTAATGGCAGAGGATACCATTATCAGGCATAAGTTCATCGTGGGCATAAACTTCAAGATATTCTTGTTTAACATTGTGAATCAGCCTTTTCTTCTGGATTTGTACCTTTAGAGGAGCTGTGTTTTGACTCTGTGTAGGCAGTTTGCTTGTAGTCATTCACTTTCTTTGGTTGTCTGCATGAATGCTTCCAGGCTCAGCTTTGTCTCAAATTCAGATGAAGCCAGAAAGTTGTCTAGAGTGTAAATCGGTTGTGTCATTGCATGATGCGGTGGGTGGGAGCAGATAAATTGCTACAGGTTTTTGCACCTGTGGGTGCAAATGTTTCTGTACTCTCCATGAATTGTTCCTCTAATGTGTAGCACATCAATGTAGTGAGAGGGAACGACAGAGTAAGAAATCAGAGGGCTTTGAGATGACAATGCTAAACACTTGTTGGGATGTGGAAGAAAAGAGAAAGATAAAAAATAAGGGGTTCAGTAATTTATAGTTAAGAGGTGAAGACAGAAGAAAGCAGTAGTTGGAGGAAGAAATTGAGGACGTAGGGAACAGCCAGTTCAGGGCTTCAATTAAGATGATTAACTATATAACAGGTTTTTAATTCATTCTTTTCTAACAGTTTCAAGGGCAGGTTTTGGGTCACCCTTGCCTAGCAGAAAGGTAGTGATTGTAATTCACTGAAGACAAGGTGGGTACTATTTTTAACACAATGCCAAACAGCCATAATATTTGAGGACAGTTGTTCTGCTTAGATGTCTTAGTTTGTTTAGTAAATTTGTCTAGATTTGTCAGATCTTTAGAAAAAACAAAGTGCTGTCTCAGTGGTTTTAAATTAATTTGTTCTTGCAACTGGGATTTAACAGTTCCTTTGAAGCAATTATTATTTTAGTACAAGTGTATATGAGATGCTACCTGTCAATGAGTACTTAGGGAATCCTCAGTATGCAGATCACTGACCTGATAAACTGTAACAGCTCCATGGGAGTTGTTACGATCTGTCTCATCAATGAGTATTTAGGGACTCTTTAATATGTGGATTATTAGGACAGTAAAAACGTCTGCAGCCCATTGTGTCAGTGCAGCTGTTCCACATGAGCCTTAAGATATTGCACAGCCTTACAGAATGGGGTAGAAAAGTAGTTGATTAAGCTTATGTATTAGCCATGATTTTACATTAAACAATTGGTGTTTTGTAACATTTTCCTAAAATAAGAAATTTAGGCACTAATCCTCATGCTAGTCAAATTTTGAGATTGCATTTATAAAAATTTCTATTTTCCAATTACACATGCAGTGAACAGGAATTTCCCAGGTTGAATTCTGTGCTGATTTCCTTCCCTACATTTTTGCCTGCAGTTTAGGAAGTAAACAACAAAAGTAACAGAATTTCTCCCATCTATCCCAAGAATAGGCCAGGAATAAATTATCACATAAATAATCCAATTTTTATTTTTTTTTATTAGCTTAGCAAAATTGCTACCTAACATGATCAGATCCGTATATGAATTTGGATTCTTCATACTTATTTCAGAAGTATTGGGGATTTGGGTTAGATTTTGTCTTGACTTTTTCCCGTCTGTGATTTCTTCTATAAATGAAGCGAGATTACGGACTTCCTTAAAATAAGAAGCTGATCACATGGGCATGAGTAAAAATGGTGTTAGATAGAACTTTGTAACCTGGTATTGAAATACAAAGTTTGAAGAATTTAAAGTAGTTGTATGATAAATTTACACAAGAAAATACTGAAGCTGATCACAAAGTCTTGCATTATCATCTTGTGTGCATCTTCATCTAGTTAAATCACGAAACTTCATTTATTTGAAGCATTCTTGTAGGCTGTACTGATTAGTGTAGTTTAAAATAATTTTCCTTTTTTCGGAGCAGTGTTTCAGAAACTGTCCCAAGATGCTGGAATACAGTAAAATTTATATTACTCTGGGAATAGTTTGGCTTTTCTTGTTCAACACAAATTCGTTTTTGAATGCTGCACCGAGGAAATAAGTTACATACATCAGACAGGCTTCTGGCCAGGATGCATTCCAGATCTGTGTCAGTCACTGTTGTAAATTAAGCAGAAATTTAGCTACTTCAGTGTTTTAATGTGATGTCATTAACTTTTGCTACTATTTTCTATGCATAAGAAATATATAAGGTAATGTAGATGCCAAAGCTTCAAGTATGTAATGAATACTTAAGGAGGTCCAAACTCCTTCATTTTTAAAGGGTTATTGCAAATTTTGCCTAGATTTGATTAGCAACCAAACTCTTGGCTTGCTATGAATATAAGCTCATTAACAAGATAATATAAATAATTAATGTGAGAAAATGCCTAGCACAGAACTTAAGGGGAAAAATTTTAAGTGGTGTTTACTTTCATGATTACACTTTCATGTGTATTTACATCTAAAGGGATGTCTTATAGATGAAGCATGAAATTACAGGTTTTGATGTCAGAATTTTAAACATGATTTTTCCATTTGTCAAAACCTAAAATAAAAAAGCAGTTTTCAAGTACATGCCCTGAACCTGCTGAAAAGCTGTCTGATTTGTAGTGGTTCCTTTACTACTCCATATCTGTCACAGGGGAAAGTGTGGAAACATGAGGAATACACATTCATGCTCATACTGTCTGAAGAAACTCACTGTAAACATCCTCAAGGAGTCTGTAAATCTTTCCCCAGTGTTCAAAACACATCTTAAGCTTAATGTTTTAAGTGAACAAGAGAGAGAGAAAAATGATGTCTTACTTAGATTGCTTTTAAAACCAAAATCTGATTCCATCTCTTGCCATTCTTTGTAGTCATCCAGAATAGTTCAGTTTATTTTCCAGTCAAATTTAACACCAAAGTAATTATGCAACTGCAGGTTTAGTTTTATAACTGAAAACAGTGGCTGGATTTGTGAGGGTTTTCTCCAGTTTGCTAATAAACAAATTTGGGGTTTACCCTTTCTGAATTCTGATTTGAAGAAACTGAAGATGTAGTGGTAGCATTTTAAGCACTGAATGCTAATTTCTACTTCTTAAACTGAGGCAGGCTGTGAAAAGCTTATTGGAAGGAGTTGTCAGCATAAGTTTACACTTTTGCTATATGCTGAGGTTCTCAAGGTTTCTGAAATTACATTTTTCGCTTTAAAAATATTCCATTTTATCTATTCCTAATACTCTTAGAAAAAAAA
Source organism: Psittacus erithacus (assembly GCA_009867235.2). NCBI lineage: Eukaryota > Metazoa > Chordata > Aves > Psittaciformes > Psittacidae > Psittacus > Psittacus erithacus. Next base: position 4,505 of record WYDI02033526.1, on the reverse strand, counting down.
CATGTCATGGTATCTCTATGCCACATCAAAAAGACAGATGGAAATTAAGAACAATAAAATATTAATTAAAAAAATTGACAAGTTACTGTGACTGTTAGAATTATATTTAATTATCCCATTAAGCAAACTATCATGATAAAAAATGAACAGTGTGTATGAATTATAGAAAAATTCGAGATTCAGAATTTTTTCAGAGTCAGTTTACTGTTAGAAGTTTGTGATAGACTGGGTATTTAAGTTAAAATTACGTATATTTGTGTTGTATCTCAATGCCAGTTATAAAATGTACTTAGAATAGCTGAGAAATATGGAGATGGCTTCACATCGTACCACTTTTAGGAGTGGTTGTTAATCTTCCTGTTCTCTATCCATGTTCTAAAGAAGCACTTATTGAAAAAATTGTTGAGAAATTCTGCATGATGGCTTTCATGATCTGTTAAAAAACTGGGAAAAGAATAAATGTGTTAAATCAACTGTATGCTTATAACATGTATATTGCATATGTATGTACACACACAAAAATTTATACATAGATATATATGCATGAAACACACTCTCAGATCCTTTTCAGAAAGCGGTAAAAAGTCCTATAAAATTTATTGTGGTATTGAAGAGAGAAAAGATAAGGGATTATGGTTTGGGTTTTTTTCATTCTGCTTTCCTTTTGCCTCTCCATTTTCCTTCTAGACTGTTTTCCTTATCACTTTTGAAAGCCTTTGTCTCTAATTTCCACATTCCATTTTTCTATACCTTCTCTCCTGTCCTCATAAGGTTTTGGTTCTCAACTTTTCACTCACATGAAAATGCATAGTAAAATTCAAATTAATATGTACAACTCTATTGTCTGGAAAAAAAAAAAAATCTTTAAGGAAAGTACAAAAATAAAGATAAATAAATGAAATGTGTTATAACCACAAATAAGTTCATTTTGTACTCAGTTGAATATGTTCAATTCAATGGAGTATATAACCTAGACTCTTTTTTTTTTGTAGCTTGCTGCCTTTTAAAAAATACTTAAGAACTTGTTTAGTTTAGAACTTTTAATTATTTCAGTTCAGTGATTTTAGCCTCAGTTTCACTGTTCTATCAAACCCAAACATACAGATCCCACAAATATCAAAATACAGCCAGAACCTGTAAATTCAAAGTTTGAGAATTCATTCTATGAAAATTTATCTATTGCAAAATAGGAAATAACAGTTAAGAAAACAAGTTCATAAGTGGTATATAGATGTTAATAAATTATTTTAGATGTGATTTGTCATTAAAGCATACTGATTCTAGAAACGTGGCACAAAATGTTGTTCTGTGTTTTCACTCAGATCATTTTATAATCAAAATACACATTAAACCCAGATGTATGAAGTCATTATTTGTAACAACACCAAAATCAACAAATGTTTCAGGGCATACATGCAAGTTATTTTTGTCAATATTATGACGGCAGGCCCATCTTTGAGCCATCTGGCGTTGGCTCCATCAGACACTAGGGAAGCTTCTGGCAGCTTCTCACAGAAGCTACCCGTGTAGCCTCCCTGCCACCAAAACCTTGCCATGCAACCCCAATGCACAGTTTATTCTCAGGTTTTATTTTTAAATATTCATTCACATTTTCAGGGATTCTGGAGTTGAGAGAATTCAAAAGGACAGTGTATCTCTGTTATGGCTTTTGCATCAGTGGGAACAGCATTTAAATGTGATAAGATGACTAAGGGTAAAATCTGTCTAGATAACATTTGTCTAAGTTATCATAGAGTGAAATATGATAGATAACACACCTTTATGGGTAAACTATTACAGGTACTTAATCTTTCTTTCTTCTCTTTGCCGAACAGTGTGCAACAGAACTTTTAAAAACATAGACACATTTCTACTGAGAAATGAAAACTTACGCAGATTATGATCTAAGCGGCAAATTTGTCATCCTCACACAGATACTTGATGCATGTGCTATTCTGTAAACAGCAAAACTATCATTTATGCAAATAAGGTGAAACAGCTTGTACATGAGTTGGAGTTGCAGTTCAGAGGTCTTGGGGGTCATTTGTGATTTTTTTCTATGTGAAAGCCTTAACATTTGAAATTAAGTCCAAATACAAACCTATTAGTTGATCACTGTTCTTCACCATTGCATGTTGCTCTAGTAGAGCAAGATGACAGAATAGCTAAATAATGTGTGTATTTCAAGATACCTTCATTTCTGTTTATGTATATACAAAAATATTTTTGTGTAGTGAGTAATAAGGATTTTAATAAATGCTCGAAAATGGATTTCTTAATATGCTCATTATGTTTCTGAGCCTGCTAATTCTTTAAGGAAATGAAGAAAAAATAATGAAATGATGTTACACAGGTACTTAATTTTTTTTATCTCCGATACTACTCTGGTAATTAATGTCTGGTTTATGCAAACTAGACGATATCTCTTACTGGACACATTACTGTCAAGAAAATATTACTTGCCTTAATTATCAGTAATGAAGCAGGGATAAGCTGCTCACTTAGATATAATATATCTAATGACCTTTTCAGCTAAAGGTTATGATGAAAGGTATCAGTTTCACAAATTATGCCTCATGCAGTTTCTGGCCTTTGTCTAGATTGATGTTTTCAGGATTAGTTTTAAAGTCAGACATAAATTGTGTTTGGTGTTTAAAATTGATTTACTCTTTTGCTTTTAGTACATCATTTTCTCTCTCATAAATTACACCATGCCTCATTTTTATCTGCATGTTTTATTATGAAAGTCAATAGTTAAGTCTAATCTTGTCTTATTAACTATTGCTGTATATTTTAAGAATAGTAACTGAAAGAGGAAAGCTTAAATAAGGATTTGAATATGAAGGTGTGTAATGACTTTTTAAAAACTTATCTTCAGATATGTTTATTTTAAAAAACTTTTTGATCAGTTTTTCTTTCCTAATTCTTGACATATAAGGCTATTCTAAAAATATAACCTTTTCTAACTCTTATTCTCGTTAATATCGTTAGAACTGAAATGGGTAAAGTTAACCACTTTCTACTTTTTCCTTGCTCTGTAGTATGATCAACTCCAAAGTATCTGATTAGTATAACTGTGACAGGTTTTATGTACAGTAAGTACAGGGGGTGTTTCTCCATGTCCTTAATGACTTGAGTCCAAATGGACTTCCACTAGTGTGTTCTATCTGGTAAGCAGTTTGAGTCCACCACCTAGATGTGAGTCAGATTGGTTTTGGCTGATTCAGCAGTTATATCAAGTCTAATGTTCTGTTCACTTTGGAGGGTGAAACAGTACAGTGATATTTATTGCATTTAAAAATTCCAATGTAGATCAGTTCCTTTTAGAAAATAAGTTCTATTTTCTTCTCTTGTGTCTAAATCTGTAAGACTTCAGTCATATTGTGGTGCTTGCACATCCAGTGTACTTGGTTTCAGGCATTTGGATGTAATTCAGGAAAAAGTCCATAATAAAGATCAGTTATATCTTTACTGATATATGAAAGGAAGACATAGCATGGTCATAAATCAGCTTGATGTGCCACCTATTTACCATTTAGAATAGTGGTTGATTTGCATATAATAAGAAGTATGTCCTTGGATCAGTTTAAGCAGTATCAACTTTCATTTGTGGAGCCAGCATTTTAGTTGGTTTTGGTGTAGTCTGTTGAGCTCTTATGAATAACTGAACCCATGATAGTAATTGTGATGGATGTTCCTTAGGTCTCAGCTCAGGTTTGAAACCACTCTTAGTCTTCTGACACATAGGAGTGGAGGTGACAGAGTTAAAGACTTCAGATTTCTAATTCCCTTGACAGTGTTAAACTTCTAGCCTGCGTCTGTGTTGAACTTGGTGTTGAGACAACTTCATTTTACCTTCCTCATGGTAAAACGCTCACACTGTCCTATTCTTAGCCTGCCTCTGTGTCCTCAATACCATCAGGGAATCAGAAAACACTGGCTTTTTTTCAGAGCTCTCTTCACTGTGACTTGACAGAAATAAAACTATCCATAATACAGGCTCTCAGATCCACAGTGTGATTTTGAACAAAATACACTCCACAGACCACAGGCTAAACTGAGAGGAGGGAGGACAAAGCAAATTGGGTTTTAGAGAGCCTGGGAAATATTAAATCAATTGTTGTAGCAGGAATTAATCAGCTGATCCTGATACTACTTGCCTCAACCAAAAAAGATTAAGGGCCTGATACAGAAGGAAGCAGCCCTGTTCTGCCCACAAATGCATTTTTTAAGGTAGCTCATTCCCCAGCGTGGACTGTATGCAATCTCCTGCTATTCAGTCAAGATTCCACTGCTCTTCAGTGTGGAGAAAATAAATATTCCCACATTTTATAGTGTTGCTTCCAGATGTTTTGACAAGCCCTTTTGTCATGGGTTCAGCAGTAGCAGTCATTTTTTTCTGCTTCTTAGTGGCTGGTGCAGCACTGTGGCCTACGGCCACACCACCCTGAAAACGCCCGATCTCGTCTGATCTCGGAAGCTAAGCAGGGTCGGGCTCGGTTAGT
>WYDI02033525.1:32586-75752 GCA_009867235.2 Psittacus erithacus | reverse complement strand
TCTCACGAGAGCAGAGCAGAGGGGCAGGATCATCTCCTTCGACCTGCTGGTCACGCTCCTTTTGATGCAGCCCAGGATACACTTGGCTTTCTGGGCTGCGAGCACACACTGCCGGCTCATGTTCATTTTCTCATCGACCAACACCCCCAAGTCCCTCTCTGTGGGGCTGCTCTGAATCTCTTCTCTGCCCAACCTGTAGCTGTGCCTGGGAATGCTCTGACCCAGGTGCAGGACCTTGCCCTCGGCTTGGTTGAACTTCATGAGGCTGTCACTGGCCCACCTCTCAAGCATGCCAAGGTCCCTCTGGATGGCTTGCTCCAGTGTATGAACCAAACCACACAGCTTAGTATTATAGGTTTTCATTCTTGAAAGTCTTAGCAGCACTTTTCTTCTTCTCTTCCATTCCTGTATGCAACTCTCATTCAGTAGATCATTTCCTTATAGTACCCAAGATGTTTTTCCATCTATTCACCTGAAATGCTGAGTTTTACTCAAACCAAGTGCTAACATATTTGGAGTATCAGATGCTAGAACCAAAAGACACCATCATTATTGTTCTCTCAGTACCGCTTATGGGCCACTTCCTTACCAAGCATAAGGTCATTCACTGGCAAACAGACTAAGGGACAAATGGACAATTCTGAAACATTATATCATTTTAAGAAAAGAAAAAAGAAAAAAAGCAAATTTCTATCCTTACACCAATTTAATTCTCTTCCAACCCTTTCAAAATTAAATACTGAAAGATTACTACAGCAGCAGAGCCCCTATCATAAAATGGTCCTGGTGTTTGCTGAACCTCAGAATGCTACAACATAAGCAAGCAACCAAAATCTGCAAGGCTAAGTTATGGAAGTTAGCAAGCAATGCAATGCACTAAGTAGCATCTTGGAATAAAAACTCAGATGAGGATAACTTATGAAAATTAATTGAAGGACTGTATTTTCAGTGCAATAGCTGTGGATGAAATTGCATTCTGCTCACATCAACTACCCATGATGTTCTTAAAGTACGTGAACATCAACTTCTTAGCAAAATTGATCTCAAGCTTTTAGAGTCTGTCATCAGTGAAAAATTCAGTTGTAACTCAAAGACTATTCCAAATTAAAATCACTTCGCAAACAGTTGTATTTACAGCCTGATGGTACTTATCCAACACAGCTATCCACATAAAGGTGTATGTTGCAGGGATCATGCTGCTGCTCCTTGGATCAGATGAAGATGATTCTCTGCCACCTTCACGAAACTCTTCTGAGAATTTCTGACTACCTATTTCACCATTGTTTCCAAAACTTTAGTGTTCTCCAGATTGGTCTAGAACTCACTCCTACACCGAAACTGAAGATTAGCACTGATCTACATCTTTAACATCTTCAGCCTAGTTTTCTTAGAAAAGAGATGATAAACGTGTTTATATTAACATATGACCTGACAGCCTCTCCTTAATGATTTGTGAACCACAAGCTTATTAACATCTTATTAAAGAGGTAAAAGACCCAAATAGAACTAAGTCCTCCTATAGTTTCAATTAAAACAAAATTTAATCAGCAGCTAGACAGAGAAGAGATCCAGTAACTCCCAATGCTAAAGGCAGGGCAGGCATTACTTCTTATTCATTTAAATGTTTTGGCTCATCTGCCCAAACTTTGGTAGATAAATGTTAGATTTCTGTATTTATATTAAAATTAATTGTCCTATATTCCCATCAGAGAAAAATAAGCAGCTCATGAGATTCATTGTATCCTACTATAGGCTATATAAATGATACAGCAGAAGAACCCTGCAAAATGCAGAAGTATGAACTGCTTGTATTTGAGTTCACTTACCTAGATCTACCTCTTTTACCTCATCTTACTTTTAGACAGTAAAAGGAGGCGGTTTTGTTCTTCACAGATCCAAGTAACTGTGTCCTATATCACTCTTTCACCGTTTCATCTACACAAGCCTATGCACCTGTTTCAACCAAGGGTTATAAACTGGGAGACTGGAAAACCTGAACATGATGTGACAGGGTGACCCTGGCAAACAGCTAAGCACCCAGCCATCTGCTCCCCTCCCCACATTCTCCCACAATGGAACATCATACCAGCACCATACAGCGCAAGAGAGTAAAGTTACTTAATGTAATGTGGATTATCTAAGGAATCCATTCAAACAATTGATACAGATCTCAAAGTAAAGCTGCGTATTTCAGAGAAAAATACACAACATAACTGCAAAACAGACAATGCACTAGAAGACAACACTGAAAAGAAAATTAGAGCAAATATTCAATTTAATAGGAGCGCTCACTACAAGAATAATTCAAAAATATTTAATGAGATCACCAGATATAAAAGTTGAAAGTTACTTCACCTCTCTATGCTGCATTTCTGATACAGATATTAAAATTGTGTGCCCGGTCCCAAGATTCAGTTTCAAAAGAGAAACAAATTATCAATTAGAAAGACAGAGAGAATCCAGCTTGCCTATCTTACAAAAAAATCAAAACACAACATCATGAGGTGACTCAAGATCCTAATGAAAGAATATTTCCTGGAGAAAAATACATGAAAGAGTGGAGACAGACAAAGTGACTGGAAATCAACAGCAGGCACCCCCAAATTTTATTTAATACAACTACTTAAGTGATTGATTAATTAAACGGAATAACAAGAGACATTATCTTTTCAGGTTTCAAATCCAATCTGGATTACACTTCTGAAGAAAAATTTTAGTTAAATCCTGACTAACATTATTGGTAGAATTAGTTTTTAACTGATGCAACAGGTTAGGCCAGATAAGCTGAAATACATGTTTAGACTTTTAATGCACAAACAGAAGACACTGCCCATGACTGAGTTTGAGCATAAGGGAGCAGCCAGAAAAATCCATGGATTAATTAGAAGACATTCAGAATGAATGTAATACTGAAGTTCAAGGAAGTGAAATATGGTACTGCTTGGGGAAATCAAGTTGTACAGAGGAAATAAGTAGGAGGAAATATGTATTTGGTTACCCAGAACATGCAAAGGAAGCACCTCATAAATATGGCAACTAAATGAAAACATGGTGGTAAGGTCTGTGTTCTGTGGAGAAATATAAATGATGATGCAGACTGACAATGGAGACAAGTAGGAGGACACAACACAAGCAACAAGAACTGCTTACATGTAAAGGTACTCTTGGATTGTGGTCACTATGCTGGAAACACAAAGTATTGAAAACTGGAAACAGACTGCTTAGAAATCATTAAAAAAAAATAGTAACCAACTTAGTAGTACCTCTATCATTACATTTTACTTTTCATGATTTTGGCATATCTAATAATCTCAAGAAATAGCAATTTTTATGAATTATTTTTTCTTTAAAGCATAAAATTTAAGGGTGTTTTCATATAAACCTGAATAAGCAACTGTTTATTTAGCTTCAGTGTCAAGCAAAACAATAAGCAAATTTTAGTTAGAAAATATGTTAGTGATAAACATACAAATAAAGGTTTCAAAAGTTCCCACTACATTTACTAGGATCAGGCCCAAACTAAATCCAGGAAAAATTATATCCAAATTAAATTAAGCTATCTAAAAAACCCAGCAGCATTTATTCTTCAAGAAGTAATTCTTCTTATTTATATAACTCTTAGCCTCTTTAAATCTCTCTCATTTTTCAAATACTAGTGTTCATATTTAGAAACCTAAACAGATTTGGCCTCATTTGCAAAAGTGCTGAGCATTTGCAAATTGCCATGAAAACAACATGAAGTGCCAGGGATCCACACTTTACTGAAGTCTTACCGCATTTCTGCAGATGTCCAAATATGGATTTATCTATTGAACTTCAAGCACCCACAACTGAAAAATGTGGCTTTCGTTTATAATTCTATTATTACATATTAATTTTTATTGTTTTGATACTGTAATTGCAGTTATTACTTCAGCATCTCTCCTACACTACACTACCCTAGGATAATGACTGGTTTAAATGTCAGCCGACCAAACTGTTTTCATTCATTCCGATATTCCTTTCACATGTTAATACTTTTTAAATTAAATCATTCCCCCTAAACTGACATCACAGATTTAACAGTTACTTCCTGATTAGAGAGGAGAGGAAGATGAATAACTCAGACTTTTCAGATACGCAAGAGAAATTTTTCAAAGTATAACTCTTGGACCCCAAAATCCTGAAAGTTAAATAATTATAAACCAGATAGCTCTTTACACAGAAGTTTTATCATATAATTATGATGCTGATCATTTAGAACTATCCAAAATGTCTCCAGCATTTTTAAACAGCTAAGCAAAGTTATTTTTAAAATCAAACATATGTGCTTTTTTCTGTTTATGTCTTCGGAAAGAACATTCTGTATAATGAAAAACATGACCAAATTTTTCACAGTACATCATTATAAAACCCTATAATTGACTTTTTGGGTTGGTTTACTCTATATCTATTTTTGTCCATGTAGAAAACAGCAATGATGTGGCGAAAAGACCAAAATGTAGGTCCCATTGCAGGATAAGGCTCCATCCTGATTAGTGAAGAAGTATCATGTTTTCCCTGGGAATCATGCCCATTTTGTAAAAGAGAATTCAGTCCACATGAACCTCCTTCTTTAGAGAAATAAAGTAAAATAAAATCAGTCCTTTTAAGCTGCACAGACTCCAGTGATTGGTCTCAGCTTTGGCTGAGAAGTACCCAACAGAGTCTTTCCATTAAACAGAATGCAACTCTGCTGATTAAGTTTATTATAAGCCGTCCCAGTATGAATTTCCTGCTTTTCAACAATATTCTTCAAAGCTTAGAGCTACGATTTGCTTGCATTACTATTTTAGTTCAACCTGAAATGACAAAATGTTTAACATCAACTACTTTCTTTTTCCCAGAAGAAATAAAACTTTCTAAAAACAACATAAATACAAGTCTGGTGGTGAGAATATATTCACCCTTACACTTGCTACTGACTATGTACATAACTCAATGCAAATGGAAGTCAAAATACTGTAAGAAAAAAAAAATGCCTGCAATAAAAGGATTTTAAGCATTATCCACCCACAAAAATTAATTTAGATTATACATTCTACTTCACATGCTATACTCATTCTTCTTAGAATGGCCTTTAAACTCTACTATCAGAGATTACTTACATGCCCCAAATACAGAATATAAAGAAACTGGGCAGACACATTTTCGAAGGAGTTAATATGCCAAAGGAAAGACAAATCTTCTTTCAGAGCTAATTAAAATAAATCACATGGCATTAAACTTTGACTTAAAAGTTTGAAGAAAATACTGTTATCTTGCAAATTGTTTAACAGCAAGATATGCCATAACTGCTCTGAGGTAAGTCCTGGAGAAATTGAAGATGACATCTAAATCACAAGCTTGGGAAACAGGGAACATACATCCACAGCCAAAAAGAGGACAGATTTAAGTGGAAAGGTACGTTATTGCTCTTAGCTCAGCAACAGTTAAATTGCAGCCGCAGTGACTAATATTGTGACTAATATTGTCAATAGTACTAATACTAGATTCTCCCAAGATTTCAAAGACTCTAGTGTTTGATCAGAAGTTCCAAAAAAACAGTTTGAAGTGCTGGAAATCAGATATAGTTTCTCCATTGGGGTGAAAGTCTTTTTAGTGGGCTGCTCTTACGGTTGTAATACCTGCAGGACGTTATCATACCCTGGCCAAACCTCACTGAATTGTTTCCACAAGCAAAGATTACAAAAGTGAATGCAAGATCTGTTTCAAAGATGAAACGTGATGAATGTCATATAACCTTAGGACTGATTGATGGATTGGTTTTCTTTGGATTTTTTTAATTACTGAAGGAAAAGGAAAGATGACAAAGTTTGCCTTAACAAAATTAAAAATTCTTAGCTACACTTATCTGAGAAGTTTTAATGTTACAAACATTATATGGAAATGTAACAGAAGTATACACTCAATTTTAACTAAAATTTAATAAACTGATTGCACTGTTAAGAAAAAAAAACCTAATTAAGTCAACACATTTAAAAATAAGTAAAAAGCAAAAAATATCTGAGATATAGGTACAGCTACACAGCCTAGAAGCTTTGATAACAACACTATTTTACACCATTCAGACAGAACAATGTGAAATACTTTAGAGACCTGCTGCAGAGACATGCACTACACAACAAGTACAGCAGCACACATTTATGGCAAAGATTCTGATAGTTACATCAAAGTAACAGACTGCCCTTCATGGCCCTGTTCTCCATCAGTCTGAGTATGAGTACTTACACTATGGGAGAAGCATGCTGTTCTGAAGGGGACCAAATACCTACATCTATGTGAGTCAACCTACACTTCCTTTAAAGGCAGTACAGATAAACATGTTATGATTCATCTGGCTGATTTTAGCCACTTATTTTCAATAGATTCACTAATTAAATTTGCTTATTTCTCTCTGCTGGCTATGGAAAGAAAGTTTCTGCTTACTTGCTCAGGTTGCATATGCTGACAATGCAGACGTGAAGCAATGAAATTAATCCCTCTTGCAACAACTATTTAGCCATAAATGAGCAGGAAGAGAAGATTCATGCCTGATTAACACTGTAAATAAAATCTACTTAGAGTTGCAACAAGTTTCTGCATCAATAAGAAGTTTCCCACTGAGGAAGGGAAAGCACTCCAACAAGACCCATCCTCTATTCAGGGGATGCTGCAATGAGAAGCATCCAGGTTCAGACACACACTCCCCTGGAACTTGAAGGCATTCAAAGCTACCCTCATCAACAGACCCAAAACATCTTGGAACTAGAACTGTCCCAGTATTATTAAAAATCTACCCAACTCTAGGGGGCTAAAATATTCTGAGTTTTAAGGGAAAACACGTTAAATCTTTCTCTTCATCCAAAGGAATGATTATGCTCAGTCCTGTTCTTACACAGAAGACATTTCTGCTAGAATTCACAACAAAACCTATTATTTGTGGATATTTTTAATCACTGAAAACAGTATAGGACTTTAAAGCAAAACCCTCACGTGTCCATATCAATCCAAATCAAGTATGTGGCAGTTAAAATACTGAATCATTCAATCGACATGAGATAAAAGTGCTGTAGGTCACCAGGAGAAAAGTTACAGAACTATCCCCTCTGCCAGTGCAGAATTTTCTGATGATACCATCAAACCATGAGATGACATCTCATCAAACACCATCTGTATGTCATGGCCCTGATGGAAAGCAGAAAGTCTACATGGAGCCTCTCTACTCTTTCCACTGAGTTCCAAAGAATGGAAATGCTTTTTTCCTTCTAGAATATAACTCAGCTCTCAGATCATCCACTAATTGAAAGAAATATTCTTCCCACAGAATGTACTTATATCACTAATTTCCAGTTGATGATGCTGAAGACAAGTTTGCACAACAGAAAGATATGCAAAGGGCAGCCTCTGAAAAGGCTAAATGGGAGACTAAAATTTCCACTAACCTGACTTACAAGTATAACATCTGTCAATATTAAGAAAGGAAGATGAATTCACCAATCTCTCAGAATCTCTCTCCAGGAGTCCTTGTAACTGCTTGTTAAGGAACAAACCTTATGCAATTGCACTGACCAGCTATCAAGCCCTCATCCCTCTTAATTTTGTCAAATTTCACTGAAATGGGCCAATAAGCAAAGAGGTAACAATGATGTCGAAACTTTGTAAAAGTTAACTGTTGTGTAAACAAGAAAAAAGAACCTTAAAACAGCTGTGAACCAGTTCCCTTGCCAAATCAAAGCAGTAAAAACTAAAGCTGGAGCTTCTGGACAAGAGAAAAGCAGGACTCAAATATTGAGACAAATAAGTTCATTGAATAATTTGTTCAATGGTTTTATAACTGAATGCTTACATGGACAAGCGTCCTCTAGTACTCAAACATGACTGAGATCCTTGAGAGCTAGCATTCAAACATGTTTTGAAAGAAATACAAACCTCATGATCTAAGGTTTAAAATTGTATTAAGGATTACAATAAGACCTTCTTGGAAAGATGAATATCCCCTGTATCTACTGCAAAGCTTCTTTAATCTTCCTTTAAAACGTGGTGGTGGCCAAAATACAACACAATAGCTCAGGTTAAAGTTGAATTAAAGAACTCCTAAATTCCTGTTATATTTAACTTATGAAAGACACTTGTATTTCACAAACTTAAACCACTAACTGATGATCGGGTGGATGTTTTTCTTCCATATGAGCAGGCTATTGCACAACTGTCCTAATCCACAATTCTTATACTTTCTTCTTAAGTAACCAGTTCTGGCCCCTGATATAGACAAAATACCAAAACACAAGAGACTCAATATGGGTTTGTTATAACAAGCCATACATTCCTCCTGATTAAACATTTTGTTTACATTTTAACAAAGCTATTTTCTTGCTACTTCTGGGGAAAGAAAAAACAAAACAAAACACAGAAAACCCACCACATACATATTTGCATGATACTTACTTGAAACTACTAATGATGCCACACGTATCCCCATATTATGCTACCTGTCCTGCTAAACCCACATTCCAGGCTTTTCCAGACATTAATAAGTACATCTGGCTACAGTGCTTTCAGTTTTACAAGCTTTTAAAATATCTGCATTGCTACAAGAATTAAGCAACTAAAAAAATCATAGTGGCATTCTGGCAAATTCAAAATGAATCTGCTATTTAAGACAGGGCTGTGTTTGTGATTAGTCTTATAATATACAGTAACATCAGATACTTAAAGGTCCATAAAGTCTATACATCAAAATAAATATTATTTTCCTTTTAAACAAGAAGATTATAACAATTTCACCTCAAATGTCCTCCTCAGCCACACTGTAACGCCAGTCCACTTGCACTGAATACACAGATAAGCAGTAAGGCATCCAGTTCTGGGGCCCCCAACAGAAGGAGGATATGGAACTGTTGTAGTGAGCCCAGAGTAGGTCACAAAGATGCTCAGAGGGCTGGAGCACCTCCCCTAAGGAGACAGACTGAGAGAGCTGCGATTGTTCAGCCTGGAGAAGAGAAGGTTCAAGGGAGACCTTAGAGCAGCTTCCAGTGCCTAAAGAGGCTGACAAGAAATCTGGAGAGGGACTTTTGACAAGGGCCTGTAGGGACAGGACAACGGGGAATGGCATCAAACTGAACTAAAGGAAATTTAGAAAGAGAGGAGATTTAGATTAGATCTGAGGAAGAAGTTCTTCCCTTGCGAGGGTGCTGAGGCCCTGGCACAGGTTGCCCAGAGAAGCTAAGGCTACCCCATGCCTGGCAGTGTTCAAGGCCAGGTGGGACAGGCCTTTGAGCAACCCAGTCAAGTGGAAGTTGACGGTCTTCCAAACCAAACCATTATGCAGTGATTGCATGTACGCTGTGTTGGCTATCCCTCCAAAGGCTGCTATACAATTAAAATTTCATCCTATCATTCAACCATATAAAGCAACTTCTCAAAATGTAAAAATACATTTCACAGCTGCTGAGCTGAACTGTCAGTGTCACTCCGAAAAAAAAAATATTAACGTATCACCTTAAGAAGTTTTTTGGGGATCAGGAGGTTTCATAAGCAGGAGAAGGAGGAAGAGAAGCCTACACTTAAGCATGCCTTACCATAGATACTCCATTTTAAATCTAAGAAATATAGATAGAAAAAGCAGCTCAATTACCTTCTTATCACATTGACAGAAGCATAGGCTTCTGTACCACACAGTGATGCAGAAATGAACAGTCAGACCACCTCACAAAACTCTTTAATGTATGAGAAAGAGGAAGGGGAAGTTAGAAATTTTTGCCTACTACCTCTGGAAATAATCATGATTCAGGGAAAACAGGACTGAGTTTTATGCAACCATTAAAGAACCACTTACAGTATGTGTGGTCCTTCTGTAATCCAAAAGTACAGTATCAACGCTTTTGAATAGAGTTCTGAATACACTTTGGATGTGATTAGACACATTTGCACCAATCAATCTTTCAAAAGGAAGTTTTGATTTACTAGTCTACTGTGCTGAAATGTTTGAAAAAGAAAACACTGTGTTTGAATATAATCATCATAAATCTGTGACGATATAAGGATAAATCAGTCCAGGTGGCAGTGTGATAACATTTTGTGTTTCTAATCTATAAAGAGATGTATAATATTCACCCTCAAGTGTATATAAAAGTCTGGCTGAAATTTAAGATGATAAATGCTGGATTCAAAACTGAAATTACAAAAAAAATCTCAGATAAGTGTTTAACAACAGATACACACAATATGGTTTCAGAATATTTTCCTGTCCAGCATGTTAACACTTATTATAAATTATTATCTGCAATGTTGTATTTTAAAACTACACTGGGGATTTTTTATTATTAAGCATACCTTAAGGCTTAATTTTGGTCATACCTAAGGATGAAGTGGAGCCAAATTTATGCCTGAAGGGTTTCATCAAAGCATACTTTCAGGAAATAAAGTACGATAATAGTAAATACACAAATGAATCTCTTACAAAAGACAGTCATTTTACATGAATTAGTAGATTTTTAATAGCCTTAATATCATGAGTATTCATATAGCTTCTAAGGGGGCCATTTCTTTCAGAAAAGGACTACAAGATTAGGATGTATAATATTAAAACCAGCATTTTTGCCTGTTTTAGAACATTTTAATGTGAATTTAACATTTGGATGACCAATAAATTAGAAATCAAATTACTGAGGCTAGATGCTTTCGAAAATACTTCTACAGTACATCCTACTCACCTTTATAAGCACAAGCAATTAAAGTTCTTAAGTTTCTGCATCCTTACATCAGTTCTTCATTTATACAGCAATGTCAAACCTTTGAAGATTTGGTTACTTTTTTCCCCAAAGAAATACACCATTATACAGTAGGTAGCATCAAAATCCAGATATTGTTATCAGCTGATATCTTTACAAAACCTTCAGAACAGAGAAGTACTCTCTATAAAGGCCAGTACCAACTTCTTAGGGAAAACCCCTACTTGGTTTTCTCTCCAAGAGACCTAAAGTTTAGCCTAAAGTTATGACTAGACAACTGTGCTGTATAGCTATAGGCAAACTTCACTTCCACAATCTTCTCTTAGTCCTTTTTATCTACTGTAATTTTTGGCTTCTACAGTGCCTTGTGGCAATGAATTTATGAATTCAACACTTTAATTAGGCACTGTTAAAGAACCACTTTCCTTGTGTTCATTTTAAGTCTGCCATCTGATAATTTAATTAGGTGCCCCTAGTTTTTGTTATAAAAAAGGGAAATAATTGTTTCCATTCATTTTTTTCACATTGCTCATAATTCTAGATTTCCATCACATTCCTCAGTTGTCTCTTTTCAGGATTTAGTGCCCTGCCAATTTACCTTCTCCTTGTACAGAATTCACTGAATTCTCTTCTAATTCTAGAATTGAATTGGTTTTATAATAGGGTAAGCACCCCAGCAGAACTACTAGTAACACTGTCTTCCTCGCATATGCTTGATTCCTTTGAAGTCTAATCAATTTTTGACAACTACTAAGCCTCAACTATTAAGCTTTGAGAGCTGCGAATCTCAGATCTTTTCTTCTAGGAAAGTAAGTCACACAGAGTTCATGCACATGACTTTGGGTTTATCAGCAAAGAGTTTCACCTATTTTAACACTCACTCAATCCTGTTAAATCCTGGGATGGCTCCACACAATCAGCATTTGATTTCAGTACTCTAAATAATTTTGCTATTAGCAAGGGCTCTTGCTTCTCCAACATTCTTGGTGCATTTGGCAAGTAACTTTGCTCTAGTGTGAAAACAATTATTCCTACCCTTAATTTCTCATCTTCTATTTAGGTGGTATCCTGTAGAAGGCTCTTTTCTTTATAGCCCCCATTTTGTAAAGCTACTGAAGCTACTAAAAAGCCTCTAAGCAATTCACTAAAAAGAATAAAATTACTGAGGTTCCACCAAATTCCAGGCTGGAAATAATTCTTAGCAATAAGACAGAAATAGAAAACATGCAGTTTCGCAGTTACTTTTTAGACAGGATGTTCAAAAGCAATTATAAATAATTTTGTTTTGGCACAATATGCAGCACTGACAATTAATTGATAGTCACTGATTTTATACATTTGTTCATTCTTTCAAGAAATCTTATTTTTAATCTATAGCTGCATTCATTAAATTAATCCTTAATTTGCACTATATGCAGAAAAAGCAATAATAAACTACATTGGATACTGTTTGAATAAATAAAGTAGCAATACTTGAAAGTGATAAACTTTCTGCTTTTTGCTTTTTTTACTCAAGGGACATAAAAAACATATCATGAATACAGGAGACAAAAAAAGGGCAACCAACTCTCACATGACGACTGAATTTTGCATTAAGCCCTGAATGATCTAAATTGAAGTTACATAAACAGAAAACTAATGCCACTGACAAACAGCTCCATTATGTAACTCTCTGTTCAAGAATTGCCGGTTAAAGATAAAGAGACGCTGAGCTTTGACAAAGAATGATATGGGAGATGACATCAACTTCTTTCGGCAAGTGAGCTCAGCGTGCCAGCTAGCTGACAAACTGGCTTCTAAAAACCACTAACAGCAGCTTACAAAGTCACAGCTGTTATCCTGTTTTAAACAACAAAATGTTGATCTCAGTTCTACAGAAGATTTGTAAGTGCCCTGATTTGTATTTTTTTTTTTAAACAAAGCAATAAGTTATATTGAGAAAGGTACATGGGACAGGCAATGACTGTACTCTGATGACTCCATGGTGATGTTTAATAGACAGGATTAAGCATAACATTTGCTTATGTTCTTCACTCTGCTTTAATTTAAAGAAAGAAATAAATCCTAGAGTTACAGGCTCAGTAGCAGCATAAATCTATAAATGTGGAAGCACCATAGTCACTAGCAATTTCTTCAGCTAACTCAAGGCAGCCCCCAGGCTATTAACTTTGATAGTGGGAAGAAATGCATCAGAAAACTTGTAGGAAATTCCTTTAAGGGACTTAAATGAACTGAAAGATATTAATACTCTACTAAACAAACATTCTACAATGCTGAATGCTAAAAAAGTAAGAAAAAAAAGATGATATTAATTAGCACTTCAACTATTTGAGTAGTGTAAATCTTCACTTCTATGGTAAAATATCAAGCAGTCTTCCCTATTTTTCAGTTGTAAGGGAATAAAAAGGTCTATTAAATATAACAGAGATAAATTCAGTCGTAATTTTGCTACTCCTATATCCTCCATTGCTGGTATCAGAACATCCCTCAAATTAGATAAACTAAATATTAAAATTAAAAACTAAAAAAAAAAAAAAGGAAATAAAAACGATTTTTCCCATTTTACAAATGACCAACTGATGCACAGAACAATTTATCTAATTTTCTGAAGGTTCAAAGAGAAGTCTGTGGCTCAGTGCCACAGCTAGACTCACCTCTCAAGCTCCAGACTACAACCTTTGGCCACTACAGCATTCTTTCTCCTTTTTACAGCACTTTTATCTCCATAAAATTGCAGTAGCTTCAGCATAACCACTCCTGATTGATGATAAATTAAGGAATAATCAAACCAGGATAGAAGCATGGCAAGTTGAAGTGACTAGTCCAATGACAACAAAAAAAAAAAACCAAACACTGCTCAAAGCTTGGACTGAAAATTGTCAGATCTGCTAAAGACCTTTATTCAATAATGCTACTTTAAGGACTGTTTCTATCAACACATTTTCATAGTTTTTCATCTTTAACTAAAGAAGACTTGGTATAATAATGAACTAAATAAGACTGCAGGCATGTTAAGAGCTGAACACAACCACATGCTTTTAACAGCAAGCCTAGTACTTATTGTGGAACAGGTATTACCAACTCCCAGATTCAGACCAAGAACCAGTCTGTCTCCCTTATGTACATGCAAAACAGAAATTAACTTGTTTACCTCCTAAACAATCATGAAGGAGGATAGAAGCAACTAATAATTAATACCTGAGAACATAAAACACAGCAAGTTCCATTAACAAATACCCTGTTTGCTAACAAAGTGAAAAGCAGTAATACAGAAGTCAGAAAAATAATTTTTCTCCTAATTTTCTTGGTTCTCTCTTTTTTCACAGAAATACAAGAATTCTGGAAAAGAATGATACTGCACAGACTTCTACTGAGTCATCAAAAGAAATGCAAAAAAATAAAAGGTATATAAAATGTTTAAACGTTCTTTCCAAAGTCTCACAGAAAGAGTGCCTCTCCCCACCCCACTTTCACAGACCAGTTTTGCAAATGAGAAAAATATATCAGAGACCCTAAGAGGTATTTTAAATACCCTATTTCTCACTAAACCAAACACTTCCAAGTTTGTTAAATGAACACCTCAAAGCAGGAATATGGCAAAATGAATCATGCACGCCTCTTGAATCAGTGTGCTAAACAGCAAAGTATCTTTTTTGTTTGTGATCTGCATACAGCTTAGTTCAAACATAGCTCCTGTGCATGGAACATGTCAAATGACCAAGAGGTCAGTGCTGGCATGAAAGCTACCAAAATAATCAAATCCTTAATGCTTTTTAAGCAAGACACAAACCACTGAGATAGAAATATCATTTCAGGACTCATCAGCTTACCTTACCTTGCCCTGTTTTAGACTGCAGTGGACCACAGGGAACAGCAGTCTCCTACCTATGAGCCACCTGCAAGCCATCCAACAATCTAAAAGGCCAACGTGTCAGTTTAGGGCACATGAAGATTCCAGTATTCAGGCAAAGGAGACTGGTAGTCTTAATCTATTACTTCCAGTATTGTGATAAAACCATTTGGTCTCTATGAAGCTACCCACCAGAACCGATAAAAGCTGCGTAAGTTCTTGATCATAAAAGTGGGCATGCTGAATTCCAAGTTGTTAATTTTATGTTTGGAAAACACATACAATTAATTTTATCTATGCAGAAGCATAAAGAAGCATCATACTAGATCAGAGCAATGCTCCATCTAACCATGCCCCCCTTTAGTAATTATCCATGCCTTGTTTAAACCACAGTATTTGATTTGCAGAAGTTCATACATCCATCATTAAAAAATGAGCTGTTTAAACTTATAAAGATATATAGATAAAGCTAAGCATTTTCACAAAAAAGTACACCCTTGTTGTGTTCTGTAGTCACTAAAGAGAAGTTTGGAGTTTAATTTGTCCTTCATGCTTTTAATTTTATTCCCTTTGTACTTTCACCAAACTGTGCATCTGATACAGAGAACAACATATCTCTCACAAGTGTACTATAAAAAAAAGTAAACAATATTTGTTAAGTACTCTCATAGTGAGACATGAGCCACAAAAAAGCACATGAAAGTTAGTAATTATTCTTCACAGTAGTTTGAATACTGTGTAGGAAAGGTGGCAGACAGCCATGTAATGAGCACTGGGTGATAAAAAGAAAGTCACTGAATAACTAACTCTGAAGTGAGCAGTATTTGTTCCATGTAAAGAATGAGTCAGGACTTCTAAGGATAAAAAAAAAAAATGCCATCAATTAAGTCTATTCTAATATACCACATACAATGGGGCTGCACAAAGGATCACTGGAAATCTCAATTCTAGCACTTCTGTACTAGCTTCATCAACTTAATTCTTCCAGTAAGTAGAGTTTAGCTAAACTTGATTAACAGAACACAGACTTAATGAGGGGAAAAAATGCAAACAAAAAATAAAAACCAACCACCCTATCAGCTGGGAATAGTTCTATTTGTGTTGCTTTTCAGATTTCACCTCAAATTAAAAGGCAATCTTGTAGAAAATCTTCACTATTTTAGCTGCATCTGTGTCATATGTCCAGTCTAGGAATAGTTACTAAAGAGAGCTGAAAAGAAAAGCATTAGTGTTCTGTAAAATTTATGAGTTCTAAAAATGTGTCTGAGCATAATAATGTCATGTAATGAACATATGACTCTGTCAGTTCATTTCAGTTATTCAGGAGGAAAAATAAGCTTGAATTACTGTAGCTCTGATATACAGATAAAACAGATCTTTTCCACCCACATCAGAAAATTAGAAGATTGCATTGCATTCAGTTATGAATTGGATTTGTGCTCCAATTAAAAGAGAAGAAAAATAAATCGTACTGAAGCGAAATGACAAACTAAATGCTATTCCATTGTAATTTTGTCCAAAATACAACTAAATTTGTTATTTCTTCAACTCTTTGATCATTATGTTTAGCTTGTAAAGATGCCACTTACTACTGCAAATATTCCATTTCGGAGCAGACTGGTATCATTTTTCCTGAAACTGAAATATAAACATTCTGCTGAAGAGCTGCTTCAAACCCACACTGGGAAAAACCAGGCTTAAAAAGTAAAAAATCATTTAGATTTTCATAAGAAATAAAAATAATACAAGACAACTTTGAAGAAAGAACAACTACAAATTTTACAGAATGAGCAGGATACAGATGGCAAAATAAAATTGTGTATTCTGAATATCCTGCTTTATTCCCAAATCCCAAGAGTTATTGATGTTTCTTTTTAAAATAAGATGCACTCCACCTTTACAGATGCAAACGCACAAAACATGAAAGAAACATGTTAGCTCCTTTTAAACATTACAGAGACCAGTTATTTCTGAGGGCCCCAAACTTAAGAGTCCATGCCATGAGAATGAACTCTGGCTCACAAAAATCCTTCAAGCCTAGGGTTTTTTGGCAAAGTAGCAAGCTGCCCAGAGCGCTGTTTGACCTTCATAGAATCAGAGAATCCTGGAATGGTTTGGGCTGGAAAGGACCATAAGGATCATCCAGTCCCAACCCCCCTGCTACGGTCAGGGACGTCTTCCACTAGACCAGGCTGGACAGGGCTTTGAGCAACCAAGTTCCAGTTGCTAGCAAGGAATTTGGCCATATAGTTCAAAACGCAATTTGGGCATTAAGTGTCCATTCATTGCTCTGGCCTGTCTTCATATACATAGTAATCAGCAGGCAATACGCAATAGTCCCTAGGCTGTCCATCATCATCTTTTTATGCCAAAATTCAGAATTTCATCCTGCTTAGCACCTTTGACCCCTCACACTGCAAACAGCAGCAGACCCAGAATCTACATTTTCTCTTGAAATAGAAACATAACAATTCATTTTGACTACTAGCTGGGTCTTCAAGTTCTACGCCCCCTGTTTACTCAACAGTCAATACTCCACAGAGTTGATTGGTCTAGTGCTTACTAGATACTTCTCTCACAGAGCTAACAAGCATATGCAGTGGTGTATCTTCTTAAAACAAATCATTATTTATCCATGTAAACAGAACAGAAATAAATGGTTAAAGTAATGAAATAACTGAGCATTAGGGAAAAAAACCAACAAAACAAACAAAAAACCAAACCAAACCCACACACACAAAACCAACCCCAACAAAACAAATAAATAATGCAAGTTTTGAGGAAGGTGTTATCTTAAATGTATAGGTCTGGATTCTGGCAACCAAACCACAGAGTCTGTCTAACAATGAAACACCGTTTCCTCACTTTTGGATCTGGAAGGTCAGGAGGAGGAGGAGATATGAGTGGAAGGAATGACTATAATTCATTTTTATACTGTTTCTTCATTACCAGCACTCAGTTATTAAGCAGCCTGTTACTCAGAGCATGACAAAACTAAAATCTGACATCTGCTTCTCTGAACATTGGTGAATTGACTGTCTATAAATACCACCTTGCTTTCTCCAAGTGCGAAAAAAAAACCCAACCAACTCTCCAACTCAGAACTTTCAATGAAAATTTAATATAAACATCTCCCATACTCTTCCCAACCTAACTTAAGTTTGATTCTCTTCTATTATTCTCTAGGCATACCTACACAGGCTATTTTAAGTGCCATGCAGACAGGTCAATTCACTCCAAATGAGCTCACGGCCACACTGAACCCAGCGGGGCTGCTTCCAGTATCTGAAGTACTGATGCTTCCAATAGCCAGTATTCCAGTTTCTGGCTATTCCAGAACAAACTGGGTTTCACACTGGAAATTTTCTCTATGCATGCTGTCACCATGAAAAGGGTGCATGGTTTTGTCCTTCATCCTCTTTCAGTGTCTTCACTTCTCCCCACCTTCAGTATTCCTTCTCTACAAAATGGAAGCCACACCGTCAAAAAAGCTCATTAAAAACCAACAAGATCTTCTTTTTTTAGTTCTCTTCCTTCCAATTTTATTCCTTCTATGCCTCTCTCATCCTCTTTTCAAATCTCTTTCTCATGAATGATCTTTAGATCTTTCCTCCAACAGAAAACCACTATACACTTTTAATTACAAGGGAAAGCTTAGACTGTTGACAAGCTGTGGAAAGGAAGTAGATCCAGGTCAGGTACTAAATATATCTTAAAAATAAAAAGGATGTGGGGAGATACATGGGAGAAAGGATGAAACTAACTCATTTTACTGCTTCTTTCCTAAAAAATACTGTTTACAGCACTGTGAATCTTAAGCTTATGTGGACATCATAAACAAAACAGAAATAATTTAACTAGTACTAACTGCATAACGAAATGCAGTTGGTTGGGTTTGGTGGGGGATGGTTGGGGTTTGGTTGGTTTTGGTTAGTTTTTTGGTTGGTTGGGTTTTTTCTTCAAAAGTACAGAGAAGCAACTATGATGATCAGGCACCATGCTCAAGTTCAAGCAGATAGCAAGGCCAGCCAATTGCACACAAACAATTAACACTCTTCATAGTAAAATATGTGGAAAAAGTTCATAATAAAATTAAAACTTACTACTCTCCCTTCTCCATGAATGTCTTCAAATCACTCATTTTTATTAAGTTCATTAAGTGGGGTTTTTCCTTTCCCTCTTTTTCATAATTTTCTTATATGGTTACCTGTGCATATTTAATTGTATACTCCTCAGGGCAGCGACTATTTCCTTAATTGTCTGTAAAGTCCGCTGCTATAAACAACGGTCCTATGCAATGCTAAGTAATAAAAAATGAGTAATGTTCTTTTGAGAAACAGTCCTACATTAATTATGCAAG
Source organism: Psittacus erithacus (assembly GCA_009867235.2). Classification (NCBI taxonomy): domain Eukaryota; kingdom Metazoa; phylum Chordata; class Aves; order Psittaciformes; family Psittacidae; genus Psittacus; species Psittacus erithacus. Next base: position 56,812 of record WYDI02033525.1, on the reverse strand, counting down.
ATAATCTGGAAAATACAGAAATAGGGAAAAAAAACATGTCATTATGAATCCATAACTTTAAAGCATCACTACCCAATGAACAGTTTATGATATTCCATTTCAGTATTATATTTCATTTCTCTTGGGGTATTTAAAAAACATCTGTTCTGAAAGTTACCCAATGGCTATTGTTTACTCAGAAATTCTACAGGGTGCAACCCCCTTTCTGTACTGTCAGTTAAATAGACAATATTTTAAATCCACATTATGGAGCCAACTGTTGAAGCAGTCACTTAGAATGCAATGGATATTCTACACATTAAAATACACATGAAAAATACTGTCCAAGAGTTATAAATTAAATACAGTTTCTAAATTCAGTATTTAATAACTATGCAATTTAAAAAAAAATGGTTTTATTACTTACTAAACTAATTTCATGTCTTAAATCTACATTGCTGCACTTACATGAGCGCAGAAGCTACTGAAACTGGTGTAATTTTAAAACCAGAAGCAAATTTTTATTGCTGAACTATGGCCCTCAAAAAGAGGTTTAACAGGAGAACCAAATCTGAAAAGCGTGCATACTATGCTTAAGTATTTTTCAAAATCTGTTCTCTAATCTTGACTGAGGTTTGAAAGTAGCAATCTGTATTTTTCCAGTGTAAATGTTGTGCAGAAGCTTTACAAACATAGATCTAAATCTGCAATTGCCATTACTAAAATAAATGAAAAATCTATAAGCAGCAGTGAAACTGGCATGCAAATAAAAGAACTGTCAAGACATGTATTGCCTAAAAATAAGCTTACAATAACTATTTTAAAGACTGTGTGTGGTCTTACCCATATATTTTGGCAAGATGCACTTTCTCCAACCACAGCTAGATTCATCCAAAAGTAGTGGCACTGGAGAGTCTCTGTCTCACCTGTCAAACTTGAAGAACGTTGTTCAGCAGACCACCATGAGTCCATGGAGAGGATCCACAGCACTACAGCAGCTGTTCTTGATAATTGTTCTCTAACTATAGAGGCAAATGCTTCAGAAATGTTCTGTAAGAGGATCACCCTTAATGTACTCACATTTAAAACACAAACAGGCAAAAATACATCTAGAACAAGACTTTCAGGACATTTATGTCATAGCAGGATTAATGACTTCATACGTATTGTCCACATACCTCTCATACTTGGAAATAATCATAGAAGATTCAAGCCTATTAAATTTACCTTAGTTTTTAACTAAATTTATTTACTTCTTATAGATTAACACATTCTTCAAACTGCAGGCAATCAAATAAAACGACCAGAACCTTTAAATCTTCATATAATCTAGAAAGATGAACTTCGCTCTTCTCAGTTGCTTTCTCACATATGACACGGAAAACATTTTCACACCAACCTACAAGCAGATTAAGTGGGAATGAGAGGTAAAAGGCTGCTTGGCTACAGTAAAGGTAAGATTCAGTGAAAACTGGATGAAGCAAGAAAAGCTGTCAGTTTTAAAACTATGCAAAAAAGAGAGCTTATCTGAATTCTGTTGATATAAAATAACTTTGGACTGTTATTAAAAAGCATATAATCATTTGTTTCCAGAGCGATGTGAATATTTGCCAAAAACAGGTCACTGCTTTTAACTACTGAGATCTGTTCTGGTTTAACTACTGGTAGCATTGTATCCTAGAAGCAAGGAAGGCTCTAGAGAGATTACTTTCACTTTTCCCTAGATATATTTAGTGTACTAACTAGCATAGTTAGGATATTATTTTTCTTTGGTTTTGTCAGTAGCATGTTTGAAATAAATTTTATTAAGTGGTAGTGTATGTAACATTGCATTGTGGGTAGCAGTTTCCTGCCTTAACCTAGCCACATCCTCAGCTGTTATATGAGACAAGTTTCCCATATTTTCTGCAAGTTGACTTTAAAAAAGAAAAAAAAAAACCATAGAGGAGAAAATAGCTAGAATCTTAAACACCACATACTGACTGACTGACTAGAACGCCTGCGTCCACCCAAAAGGGCACTTTTTTTTTTTCTCAATAACTGTACAGTATTTGAGGAACACAGGAAAAGTAACACTTATCAGAAAAAACTTATGTGCAGCAAGAATAATGAAGACATGAGCGTTTTGGCCATTAGGATGCAGCCCTTTATTCAAAGCCTGATCAGGGTTAGATTATTTCACTGGAGAATATATTTTATATTCTATGAAGCAGCGAGACAGCTGGCAACTGAAGATGAATGAAAACAATTTATTACTATTCATTATTACATGATGTACTCACTGGTTAGCAGAAGATGACCATCCTTTTAATTTAAATAACCCTTCAGTTTAAGGCTTAATTTGATTCTTCAGTAGCCTGATTCCACTGTACAGAAAACAGACAACATTTATTTATACTAGAGATGTAACGGCAATTTTTCCCCCCTCTGTATGTTTAGTGATCCCAGGCACTGGCTACTTCAAACCATATCCAATTCAGAAAAAGGCTATATGGCAGAGAACAGAAAGTCATCATAAAATGGCAGCAGTAAAACTCCAGTAAGTAGTATTTTAAAATGAAGGACTACTAAAATAACCTTGCTGTTACGATGTTTTTAATTAACAATAAGTTGATTTTAACAGATTAGTATATATGTGATATCAGCATCCTTGAAGTTGTTGCAGGTATGTTGGAAATTCGAAGTCTAAGAGATAGCCACATCTAGCAACAAAAAGTTCTATAAAATGCACAAATATTCTAAATGAAATGGTACATTAAATATACTAGCTAAGAATCATCATCAAACATCATGCTATACCTTTAAAAAATATAATTACTTATAAGCTATAAAAAACAGAGTCCAAGAGAGAGAGGTCTCACTCTTCTGATCAAGGGCGGGTGGGGGGAAATGTTGGTGTAGTGGAAACAGATACATTAGTAACACCTATGGTTAATACTTACGTCTGAGGAAACTGCATTAGGAATTTCTGTATTACAAAAATCAGCATCTCGTTATAGTAGATACTATAAAACTTGCAAGTAAGTGCAATTTAACAAGTTTGTCATCACACTGCTTTAGCAGAATATTTATATCTCTCCAGTTGCAGCACAGAAACATTTAAGTACAAATAAACTTTCAGCAGGGTATCCCACTATTTATATGCTATATGAACTTTGAGTGACATAAGGCAAAATGTTTGGAAATAAAGCATGGCTTAAAAGTTTCAAAACACATTTCAGAAAAAAAAGTCAAAGATGTAATTATCTTTTAGTGCTGCATTACAATTGGTTTCAAATAAGATTTCATTTGTCATCAAAGATCAAGCTCACAGTTTACCAGAGGAATTCCTCAGCAAATACTTCCTTTGTAAATGTAATTGGGACTTAAAACATCCCCTATGGAACACAAAAGTTAACTTTGAATTTTGTAGATTTACCTTTTAGACAAAAGGCTGTCAAGTATTAGTCTACAATCAACACACTGGTTTTACAGCAGATTTTCAGGATTCATGCATTTGCTTCATTAGAAGTGCAAACTATACTGAAAGAAGCCACCGGTTTCCCAGGTATTAGGTCTGCATGAAGTTTAGCTTCACAATGTCTCTATACTAAAAAACTTGCATTTTTTCAGTGACAGTTTGTGCAAACTACATCTAGATTACTCAGATGAAGTCTTTTTTTCTGCTTTTAATGGACTTTGCCTTAGTAGATGAAAACTTCCTTTTAGTGGTCTGGATTGACAGCACAGGTGAAAAAGTATGCACAGTAAAAAAACCCAACGAAACCTTAGAAAGGTATCCAATCCACTCTAACAAAGTTAGAGAACGTACACAAGTGAAAGCATTAAAAAGCCATTCCAGAGAAAGCCAAAGCACAGTATTTCAATGTAGTAAGTTTTAAAATTCAGACTTCTGGAGGAAGTTCAATATGCTCATACTAAAGACGTGACTAAGTTCTGAACTTTTAAAAATCAAATAACTGCATTTATATAAACTAAAACAAGTATTTAAGATCAAGACACGAGTTACTTATTCTATAAAAATACTGAGTCTACCTATCATCACACGGAAATTGATGAATAACTTCAGTGCATAACTGTAGTTGAAAAAAACTGTCCTTACAATTAAGACTTCCACAAATCATGGTGGCAGCAACCTCCAAAAGCTTTGGCTGCATCAAAGGTTGATTAAAAGTATAATGCACACAAACGTATTCTGTTTATATGAGAAGACTATCATTCTGACCATCTTTTTACACCTTTAACTTTTTTCCATTGATACTCTTAATCATACTGTGAAAATATAAAGAAATGAAAGCAACCCGTCCTTACGAGAATTAAATATCACCCTTACTTTTGTATGAGATGGGCAATTTGCAGAATACTCTGTCTTCACTTTAAGGCAGGATTTTATAAATATAACAATACCTAGTAACTTACAAGGTTTTTATGAAAAGGGTTTTATGTTGCTTTAATAAAACAAAACACAATCTGTAATTTTTACTGGTATCTCCCTCTCCATTTTCTCTCCCCTGCAAAACAGAGAACCTGCTCTCCACTCACACCTCCAGATACTCATTTCACACCATTTGTGGCCAGTTTCTCACTGGGAAAGCTGAGGACAAAGCGGAAAATTAAAAAGAAGGGATGGCAGCTTCAAAGAGATGTATTTTATTTTACAAATAAAAGCTGAACAATATCTAGAAAATGATTTGCACAATTATTCTGCTCCCAAATATGAAAAAAAGGAGAAAAATTTAAAAATCACTCCGCAAAAACTAAAAAAATATAGTGCCTCTATGATACAATCAGGCTAATAAGAAAAGTTCTAGATACAACGTCCAAAGAGGCAAAAAAATAAGATACTTTCTCAAAGATGTTTCCAATTTTGTTCTGAATCTGAGTGAGCAAATCAAGACTACTAATACACACTGTCTGTGCACATTATTCCTTACTACACACAGCATTTTGCAATTTATTTCAAAGCCTCTATTATAAACAAAAAAATACTGCTTTTGTTAACCCACTCTGTCCTGGTACAGTAAAGTCTTATATTACACAATCAAAGTCAAAGTTACAATATGTTAAGTATATGAAAAATATTATACACACATGCACACATATGATATTAAGTATTAAATCTTACATATGCATCAAATTTATGTTTCATTTTAAAACTAAGTGTTAACATTAAGTGGTGAATAAAGTTATTTATAGTCTCCCAAAAAGTCTAGGACTGTTCTATTTCTCTTAAACACTGAAACTATAATAAGCAATTAATGTAAAGTGCAATCAAAACCTTCCAACTCTCACAGTTCATTCTGTTATGCAACGTCTACATTAAATCCCAGCCATACTGGTATTCAAAAGCATCACTTAGACTGCATTACACAACTAATTATGATATCCAAATGACATATTTTGCCCCAAATATAAAAGAAACATAATTGCCCTTAATTTGCATTACATAAAACTGCCAAGTAGTTTTGAAAGCATGTAAAGCAAGGCAGACATGATTTAAGATTTGCAAAGGAATCCCCAGACTAACACTTCTGTGACAGCCAATTACAGTAAAAAACACAAGCCCAACAAGCAGCCTGCTACTAGACCTTAGGAAAGGTAAAGTTTCTTACAATGAGTTACAGATTCACAAGTATAAGACGACAAGGAGAAAAAGTAAAACAGAAGGAATCCAGCCACCCAGCAAATATGAAGCAGACCCAAGATCGTGATACAATCCAAAGATGTAAATTATTGTAAATCATCACTGTTGTTCAGAATTTCACACAGCCACTTGTGCCAATTTTGCTCACTTTTCCACAGACACAATAATGAAGGAGGGAGAGGAAAAGGGATTTAAAAAAAAAAAAAGATTTTAAAAAAAAAAAAAAGGAGGGGGGAAGAAGAGTGGGGGGAACCTGAACCGAGAGTACAAATAAAGTTCTGCTGTCCATATGCTTTAACTGTACAGAAGCATGGGCTCTTACAGCATTTTGTACTCTCTCCAAATCCTCATGAGTCACAAAAATTAAAAAGCTATATCCTTCTGGATGCCAGGAAGGGCCTTACCACGGCCTTTTGTCAAAATATTTAAAAAAAAAAAAAAAAAAAAAAAAAGAAAGGGAGGGGGGAAGAGAGAGAGAAAGAAAAAGCCCCAGTGTAGGCAGTCCTACTTGGAGTCCTGATGTCACAGCCACATGACTCGCTCGCTCCAGTAACAGTGCTTGCAAAAAAAAAAAAGGAGTTTTAAAGCTTTTGCTTTTTTGGATTGTGTGAATGCTTCATTCGCCTCACAAACAACCACAGAACCACAAGTGCGGTGCAAACTTTCTCCAGGAGGACAGCAAAGAAGTCTCTGGTTTTTAAATGGTTAATCTCCGCAGGTCACTACCAGCCACTGAGACCAACAGAGTCAGTAAGTGCTCTCTAACCACAGTCTATGCAGTAATAGTAGGTCCTTCAAATATTTGCTCATTCTCCCTTTTTTTTTGTTTTGTTTCCTTGCTTTTCACATGTTACCAGTGCTACACAATTTTTTGACAGGGAAAAAACCAACTATAGAGTCTATGCAACCCAGGAACACTGTAAAACTAAAACAAGGTTTGGCTATGGTTTGTGTTTTCAGTTTGAGGATCCAAGTATTTACACCAGAAGGTGAAAGCTCTGAGTGAACCAAGAGGGACTATGGCATCAAACAGCCTGTTCAGTTCAGTGACACCATGTCAGCAAAACTTCTTTTGGGGTAAGTACTGCAATATTTGAGTTTCTGTTTTCCATTTTCGGGAGTTTTCTTACTTTTAATAACGCTGGTTACAGTTATCTATGCAGAAACCTGCTGAATGGGATGTGAAGGTGTTAAAATTGCTTACTTGTTTTCTGGAGGGGGAGAAGGGAGGAGAGAGAAGTCACCATAAACTTCTGCAGATTTATGGATGAATTTGTTAGCTGACAAGCTGAGCAAAATGAAGTCCTTAGTCTTTGACAGCAGGTGTGCTCAGCTGTCACCTGGGTCAAGGTGTAGCTACACAAATTCAGAAGAGTCTATGGGATCTAGTCTAATGCTTACTATTATCTTAGGGAAAAAGATGAAGTACTTTGTGAATTTACCAACAACAGCGCAGAACACCTTATTCAGAACTCTGGTGTAAAGCCTAACACTTACAGATGTACCCACCATGACTGGTTAATGGAAGATATTCAAAGAGACTAAAATTATGACTTTAGACTGCTTATTCTTTAACCCTGATGAAAATGAGTAGCATGTAGCATATAGCAGCCTGTCCTACCCATAACTGCCCTATCTTTGTTCCAGACATCTTATTTTTAAGCATATATATCAGCTGAATTTATCAGTGTACATCTGCAGTTCTTTAGTCTTTTGTTGCCCTCATTGCACAGCAAAGCCTGCGATAACATATTCGTTTGTAAAAGCAAATTCTTATTACACTTATTATGAACAAGGCAAAACATTCATGCATAAAAATATTAAGCTATGAAATCAAAAATACATGATTTAACATGCTGATGAATTTAAGCTTTAATTGAAAGTGGTATTTTAAAAACTTTGTAGAAAAGCACTGCCAAACATTTACTTCAATATTCTGAATGGTAAAAGCAGACTCTTTTATGAAATCATATATATATTCTAAGGCTATTATTTATATGCACTGCATACATGCATGCCTATAAAAATCACAAATACGCTATGAAGTTGCACCTCTAGCACTGCTTACTTTGAAAAGCTTCTTCCTCTCAAACACAGTCTTAAAAATCAGTACAGTGCACCTCACAGAACATAAATAAAACAGAATATGACTAAGTAATTTATCTGCAAGTAAAAGCAAGTTTTATTTTAAAGCGTGTTGGAAAATGCTGTATTCCAGTCATCCTTGATGAGCAGTAAGAAGTATATTCAAATTTTTTTCAAAGCATCTTTTACCGAGACATCAGGAAAACTGACTGAAAATTCTGAAAGATAAGAAAATAAAATTCTGAAAACTCACAAGATGTTCTTAATGGTGTCCGTCATGTTGAAACCATTTTGGCATTGCACCTAAACCTATTTCTTTTCCTCCCCTACCCCCCCTTCTACAAAAAACAACAATGCTACTACCATTTTCAGTGTATACATCCCTATTAAGCTTGTATTGTAATGAAATTATGACTGGAGTTCCTTTTACCCCTCCTACTTCATAAGCTTTGACTGGTTCCCAGTTAAGCCCATGAATAAGCTGTAAGACTGTGTGTATGAAAAGAAATACAGAATAGCTTCTTCCAGGAGAGAGACCAGTTTAATTTAGGATCTAAAGAGAGCAGAAGAGATAACATAATGTGTGGCTGGTCATGTAGCTATAACACATCAAACATTGAGCTGAAATACTAACACAAAGCTGGTAAGTAGCTTTTCTACCGAAACTGCTGTCTTAACGAAGCACAGCAGAAGCGTGGCCAGACCACATTATCCCAGTGTTTACAACAGGAAATACAGTTTACATGTATAGGGACTTTCTTTTGCTTTTACTTCCAAAAGAGATTAGAAGAAATTTAGTTGGCTAAAACTATCAAAACATGGAGTGCTGACTGCTTAATTCATCTACTTTTGATCATTGCTAAAGCAAGGGAGAAGTTCTGTAACGTGAATAATACTTTTCCCTAAAATTCACTAAATAGGTTTGGGCACAGAAATTTCACTTTGGACACAAAGAATGGGTGTGAGGGACTACAAATCTCAGCAGCTCTATCAATATGTAAGCAATGTACCTTTAGCTAAAACCAAAGCTAAAAGAACCCAACCTTTATAAAAATGAGACAGAATATATTTTTAAAAGAACAAAAGTGAGAAGACCCAAGTTACTTGTAAATTTGCCATTTCCTACCAATTGTATGTCAGAACACACTGTCTGTTCATCCTTTCTGTACTGCCTCTATCTCCTTCTACTCACATCTCCACGTTATTCCTTTCAGGACTGTTGAATTTAATTATGTTTCTCTTCAAGAATTAACTTCTGAAACATAATAACAAGTAATAATAGGGAAGGAAAACAATGCTAAGATGACTAACTTGCATGGTTGCTAATCTATGCCATTAACCACATTTCTGAAAATTCTCATTTCACTTGGTTTTGTCTATCTGTTTTTGACTTCATATGAAAAAGAAAACAAGAGTCATGAAGAGGAAGGATCCCTTCCTAATTAATGGGAATACATATATTCCTCTACACTTAAGTACATCTGAATTAACTAGATGCTGAGTTTCATATCCAGATGTACCTTATATACCTTATGCTATAATTACACACAGGTTTTGACTGCATCATGCCTGTGTAAACCATCTAAAGCTTCTAAATGTAAGTGCATTAGTTTCAACTAGCAAAGGATATTACATTCACATCTGTATCGTTTGAAGAAAAAAAAATGCTCAAATTAAACACTATGCAAAAACGCCAAGCAGAATATATATATATTAGAAAATTCGGTAAACATTGTTTACACAAAGTACATCACAGAATTAAATACTTCTGAAATGCCTCCTACAGCACTTACAATTAAAAAAACCTCCCTGTTCTCAAATATGTTCTGTGCATCTTCATAGGAGGATTTCACTGAAGACAGCAAATCAGATCGAAATTTCGCTGATAATTTAATCAGTAATTTCACAAATAACTTCTGGAAGCTGATCCCAATAGACAGACATGCTAAATATAACTGAAAGTCTTCAAGTTAACAACAAAATATTTACTTGGCTTTTATTACAATACTCTTCACTGTCTCCTCGTTCCTCAAAAAACCAAACCTTTTGTAGATTTTAACTCTGAATTGCTTTATTATTTGGTAAGGAATCTTAGGGGGAGTTTATTTTAATTAAGATATTGATAAGAGAGGGACAGATCCTTCTTCCTTATCTACATATATAGAGCAGAATGTTCTGTATGTTAAAGCTCTAACATACTTATATTATTGTAACTGTTAAGCAAAACCTCAGAAATCACTACCCTCTGTATAAAATAAAATACAAAATATTGGGACATTAAAAAAAATAGCACTGAAAACTGCAAGAATGGCTATTCTCATATGCTCTAAGAAAGCTGCAAGCTTCTCACTAAGTCTTTCAGTGTGTGAAACCCCTTAAACCATGCAGAATTGCACTACACCACTTACAGGCTTCTTAGGCAGCAAAATGCACTGATCCGTTTAATTATCTGTCTCAAATGAACTATTAATAGTCAATATTGTTTAAATCAACTACGCTGATGTAAAATTCACTCAGATTGAAATGTTCCAGTTTGCTAGAACACTGAAATATCCGATGGTTAAATAAACTGGGAAGGGAGGAAAAAAAAACCCCTAACACTCATTAGGGGTACTAAGATTTTATCAAACATACAGGATTAATCTCTATTGAATAGAACCATTCACAAATCAAAACTTACTCCACTTCAATACTTTCATGCAGTGCTAATCAATTACAACCTTTTCTAGTTATTTGAAATCCATGTGCTTTTAATTTTATTCACTGGTGGTCTAAAATATAATATTCAGGCCAAGCTAAGTCATTCTGTATTGCAACTTTGCTTTTTTTCAATAAATATTCATCTAGAGGTTTTCTTAGAGAGAACTGCTCATATGAAGACTGTGGTAATATTTTTATACTGTACCTCCTTGTTGAAGCAAAAGGTTAGGGGTTACCTAAATACCTCAACTGTATATACAAAAAAAGGAAAAGGTAAGTATTCACATGAAAAATCCAAAGGGACTATATTATTTATTTTTGCATTTCCTATGATTAATGATGCACCAGTGCGTACTTGAAAACTGAAGTCAAAATAGGGTAACACCTCAAATTCCTTTACAAACTGTACAAATATCAAACTTCCATGCTGTATTAACTACTCTACCAGAAATATTTAAAGGCTCTGCCACCCCACATTAAGAGCATAACAATAATACTGAAATTCCTCTCAAGCAGTAAGATTTCTTGGTCATGGTCAGGCTAATATTAATCTTAAAATTGCACCTTACACCTTTATTTTTCCCTGATTGCTTTTCAGAACACAGTTGTACTTTTCATAAATAACAAGAAGCTCAGAGCAGACTTAAGTAAATAATGAACATTTAATACTGCATTCCATTTAAGTATAAAGGGAAAAAACAAGCAGTAAGTAATTCTTGCAAGAGGTGCTAACTATGCAGTGCAGGCAGTTTAAAAGAGCAAACAGAAGCTAGATAGTAATATCTGTGTTTGAGGACATCACACCTTGTGGCACACACCCATCAATAGGTAGCATTATTAAACAGCTACAAAGAAATACTCTCTAAAACTCTTTAAGTTAACACGAGAAGCTGAAAATACAAGCAAAATCTGGCATTCTTTTCTGCAGAAGTCCAGAACACTCCGGTGGAAATTAGAGAGAGAAGGGAGGAATTATCCCAAGCTTGCTGGCTGCAAAGGTGTTGAGCACCCACATTTCTCCTGCTCAGCTACTACAAGAGGCAACGGCAGCTGTCAGAGCCGAGTACCTCTTGAAAATTAGACCGTGTGTTTTACTCTATGTACCTAATAAAAATCAACATTGTGCATTGTAGGTGATGGAGTTGGTTCTGAAAACTCATTAAATACACTCCATTAATAAGAATTACAATAAATTGCCATGTTTAATATGCTCTAGAGTATATATTTTAATTAAGGCAGCCTCAAGATAAATAGTGAGTTTAAGATGGTAAAACCTGAAGCATTTTAAGGTTTTAACTTCGGCACTGAGAGAATCCAAGTTTCATATAACCAGTTAAGAAACTGCAACATGAAAATATTCAACTGTTATTTTAAATATAAAAACATTAATTTGTCTAAATGGAATAAATACAACATTTATTCTGATAAGTGTACTCAGAAATAAACTAGTAAGCCATGCACTATTTCAAAGACATTTTCCTTGCAAATTTTGCCAGACTTAAGACTTAACCACAGATTTTCATCCGGAGACAGCAGTTACCCACAAAATGCAGAAAGCAACTACCTCCTCCACCACAGAACCCCCACAAGAAATTACTGTTATCGACAAAATTAATTTTTGCTTACATTGTATACAATAGCTTTAATTTCTATTGTATACATTGACTCCAAACTGCCTTATAAAGTCTTGCAGAGAACAGACTGAGTAGGTCTATCTTCCGCTCTCAGGTGTTTTTGTTTTTAAGTTAATAAAGCTTAAATCTAAGAGCACGTTTCCTTACATAAACATGCTCTCTTCTACAAATAAATATAAGACCTGCCACTTAACATACTGAAAAGCACACCCTAAAGAGGGTATTTTAAAGATGAGCACAAAGACAAAATAAACTCTGGTTACTATATCATAAAACACTTTTAACACTTCCAATAAAACAATCCATTATTCATGCATCTGTTTCCTGTATATATTTTTTATTCTGCTTGTTTCCATACTGTGTACTGTTCTAGCCCTCCTCATGTTGCTATAAGTTTCCTATTTCATGTATGAACTTGTCCCAGGAGGAAAAAACCTATAGGCTTTCTACTGACTCACTTTAGCTGCTGAAGTCCTTTTAATCAGAGCAATTCAATTATTCTGCACAACCTACTCCCTAATAAACATTTTTATTTATAAAAAATAGTTTTAGCATATCAAAAGATTAAAGGGGAAAAGACTAAATTTTGCTTTAAATATGCAGGGTGCTTTAGAAAGTAAGGTATTTTGGTATCATTTGGTATTTGCTGTATTCTTAATTTTAAGAATATTTTTTCATCTCTAATAAAACTACTTTTATTTTTAAAGCAAAGGCTAAAACCAGTTTCTTCTGTTGCCTGTCTCTTAAAAATGCCAGATTCATTAAGGCTAGGCAGTCCTGGAATTAACAATAGTTTTAAGTTTTAATATGTTATAGCTAAAAACCCTGTGGCAAAAATATTTTGGCAGGAATTCATTCAAATATGGTTACTATATTTCTGATAGACACTGGCTTACTTCACATATAACATTTCATCAGAATCACCAGCATTTCATAATGGCTTTAAATGTATTATCATTAATTTTCTTGAATAAGGAAAGTTAAAAGCTGATGACCTTACATACATTTATTTTCCCCAGAATTTATTTGAACCGTAAGTGTGCCAAACCATTGTTTACTTATCCCTCATGGTCAGATATCTTACATCTAAACCCACTCTGTGGTTTAATAAGACAGAGCCACTGCCAGTTACATAATATCTTACTGTTCAGAGGAAAATGACCCAGCCTCGATCACAAAGAAAATTAGTTATAACACTAATGTCTTTGCGTCCATACATGTAGACACACATATACACCAACGACCGTACACTGGGTGCAGTTGTTCTGAAAGGTGGTGTTGTATAGCAAACAGGGGCAGGGTGATGTTACAAGTCATTATTGTTGAACTGAATTTCTTCATCAAACACATTTAATACATATGACCCTATGCAGCAAGCAAAAGAGAGGGTGGGTTGTTTGGTGGTTTGTTTCTTGGTTTTGGCCGTTTTGTTTCTTTTTTTTTTAAGAAAAAAAATATAGACAAATAAGTCTGAATACATTCACTTCCAGGTGGTGATATTCCCCCCAAATATCTTTAATTCATTTAAATAAAAATCAGAAAAGACAGAGTTAAAAAAGCATGATACTTTAATGTATCCATGTGTGGTATCGGAACAGGGTATTCTTTCTTTCAAGAAATGTTAATGAGCTGTGTATGTGCAAACACGCATGTGTATACAGTTCAAACCTCTAGTTCCTCCTAATCCATACTTCCAAAATTCTGAAATTCTTCACATTAAAAAAAAAGTGTAAATTTAGAAAACTTGTCTATTGGTACAATATTTTCTACCGTAACAATGAAGTTGTAAAAGAGAGCTATCACATTGAGATTTGCCACTGCAAACACCCAAAGAATGCTGGTAACTCTTCATGTATCTCTACTTACTCTGGTAATATGCAGTGTAGGAACTTGCAGCAAGGGTGTTCTCTTAATATTTCTAAAGAAGAACGTGTATTACTGTTATTATGCTGTTCTATATAAATTTCTAGTGCTAGCAGTGAAATATTACACAGCAGAAGTACTCATTTTAGAATACTGGTCTATTTCTGAGGAAATGAATGTTTGGGAGTAATGTCTTGGTATCTTGTTTCTTCTCATAGTCCCATGAAGCGAGAAACTGCTTCTGGGGACACTAAACTGGCCAGTCTTAACTCGCTTCAGCTTTCAAAGTGAAACCATAAATTTTAGCCAAAGGAGTCTTATTTGTAGGTTGGCTGCTGGTTTCGACACAGTGCAATATATTTCTTCTGACAGTGACCAAAAGAAGAAAAAAAAAGACCAACAAAAACACACAAGCACCATATTTATGTTGAAAGAATTCTGATGTGAAATGCAGAGTTGCCCTGACAGGAACTGATGTTTCTTCACACCGTTATTTTACTAGTAATACTATAACACATCAACAATTGACAATAAATACTAACCTTCATGTAGAATCAGCAAGATTAATTTTACAAAGATTAAGTAATTAGTATTCCACAGAACATAAAAGGCATTTTAAGCCATGTCCAACAAACAAACAAACAAACTAATCTATTTCTGAAGACTGTTAGAATTTGGTATTTTTTGCCTTTTAGGTATTAATATATACTAAATCATGCTGAACTATAAGAGTATCTATGCCTCTGCTGCGTTTTCTGTATAAATTCAAAAAGTAACTGCTTTCATTCAAATGCATAATCTATACAACTGAGAATCCTCCACTTTTAAATAGAAAACTTTGGGGGGGGGGGGGGGGATAAAAAAAAAAAATAAAGTCACATTTGCGTTTTAACATTGAAGGAACACATATGGCCCAGCTTAGTGACTCTTATTAACAAGCGTTTGATAAGTTAATGCTAGTAGCTATTGTATAATACTGCAGCACAGGAGCAGCTTTGTAATAGAGTACTTGAAGTATGCAGTGTATTTACTTCCTAACGCAATCTGAAAAACTTGTTTTCTCTAAGTCAAGACCACCAGTATAAACTCCCATTAAGAGAGTTCATCATCTGCGTTTTTCCAATCATTGGTATCAAAGTTTAACTTGGCTGTGTTTGCTTATTTGTGGAATAACCAAGCCATAACAATGAATGGTTTATTTAAATCTGACAGGACCAGAAAGCAGCAACTATTTACTTAGGCGGTATACCTTAATATACACCAGTAAAAATGTTCTCTTTTCCCAGAAGGATTTTCTGCATAAAGGGCATTCACTTTACTTCCTTCCCACCCCTCTTACATCCAACTCTGTACATTCAAAACTAAGTGCTATATTTTTCTTGCCATTCAGTATATTTTTATTTCCCCTTTTCTGATTAAAAGGCATAAACAGAAACACTAAAACAAATTCAAGAGAGCACAATCTTTATACCAACAGTTTATTAAAGACACTAAGATTGAGGAAAAAGTCCAGTCATTTATGGAGAGTAAAATAACACCATCTAGGAATCAAAAATTAAAAAAAAAAAAAATAAAAAATTCTTTAGCATCAAGTGGTAAGAAATATCAGCACAAATTGTTTTCCTGCTGTAGCAAGAACAGTTTCATTCTGTGTATTGCATGTGCAAACACTAGAACAACTTTTAATTTTACAGTATTTAAGAAAGAGGACCTAAAATCATACTGTTAATTCTGCATAGCAATTAATTTAGTCATGACTTTGTAATAATTTGAGGTTCTAAGCTCATTAAAGTAACATTTTAATATTACCTTTAAAAGCAAAAACAATCATTTTAATTACAGCTGAGCCGCCTAAAAGCATATTAATATACCTTAAAATAAAGAAAAGCTTGATCTTGTTCAGATAGAAAAATAAATATTTCTAATACACATTACATACAAAAAGCTTGAAAGAGTATAACTGTATTACTTTAAATTATAACATTAATTTACAAACTAATTTCAAGGCACATGTGTAGTGCACATGTGTAAAACCTACTCGATGGAGCCAGCTTACATATACACACACACGAGTTGGAATGTTCCAATTCTGATCAAAGATGTATGTAGCCGGATGTGTGGTTAATTCACTGATCAAATTTTCACAACTGAAAAACATCTTGAAACATACAGTCCTAGTTAGCAGCAGTGTGTGCTTTTTAGTTCATCATCAGAACTACTCTTCATCATTTTACATTTTAGGAAATACCTTTAAAATAATCTTTTTTCTCAAGACTTTAAAATAAAAAAATTAAGAAGAAACAAAGATAAAAAGGCACTGATTTTCAGTTCCAGCATTCTTAAAGGGCACAATGAGACTGAGTGAAATAAATCTAAAATACCCACACAATCTGAACTCTAATCTTAGTGACATGTTCTTACAGTAAGCTTGTGCTCCATAAAACCTATACAAAAACATCAGGAGCGTAGAGGCACAGCACATGCAAGCAATGTAAGACACAAATCTGCCCTGTAACAATAATATACAGCAGCTCCTCAACATTCATGAAAGATTTTTAAAAGCACTGAATCTACAGAAATAGTCTACTGTCAGACTTCAACACTGTCTACTGAATCAACCAGATGCATTGAATAAACACTACTTAATGGCTACTAAATTTTATCAGCTTTGTATAAAATTGTAAGGATTTGAACTAACAATTTCTTTAAGTCTTCTACCATCACATTTAATAATCTTACTTACAGAACTGGCTCGATACAGAAAATATACATAGTGCAATGGCTATTCCACTTGATCAGATATGCATAAAATGAAAATAACCTAAACAAACTAATAAAGATACTGAGAAGGGCAACAACTGCTAGTCTCAAAAGTGATTTAAAAGATGTCTCTTTTTTTCCTTCTTTACATACCTGCTTGTTATCAATTACTGATGTGTCTTCACCCCTCCTTGGTGCAAAACTTCCTTTAAAACTTACAGCACACACAGCACAACATTTGAGACCTATACACATAAAAATACTCTTTTTTTCAGTAGCCCAGAAAATCTGAAGGTTTTTTTAGGCTGACGATATCTTCACATAGAAACACAGAACGTCTGCAGACAGTAAGAAGCCTTAAGTAAGCCTTTTTGCTGCACTATAATAATCTGATCCAGAAATTCAAGGGTACCTTAAACAACGGGCTACCTGTTCCAGCCATGCTTAGGAATGTGGCCAAATCATTTTTATTGATTTAACCTTTATAGGAATGCTACATATCCTCAGAGCAAAACATTTCTAATGCATTTATAATATGATATACCTCTGAGAAGTTATAAAAAAAAAAAAAAAAAAGGTCTTATGACAGATAGGCTAGCCCCCCTTCACTATTATGTCTTTTTCTGATTTAGTGATCGATAGGCGTTTTGAGCGTCAGAGTATTTTCTGAGTTTGTATGCGTCTGTATTCATAGGATGAAGTCAGAAACTGTAACACTTACAGAGGACAAGACTAATATCTGACCTGTCTTTGTTTAAGGAATAAGAACTGGGGAACTGATAGCCAAGACTCTAAATACTCCTTTCATTCTAGAGTTACACATCAATCATGTTACCTGCAAACATATCAAGTTAAAACTTCCAGAATTTACAGTCCTTTTTGAATAAACTAAGCAGCATGTTAGTTATGTTCAGGGAGCTTACAGAAGGTGGTTTGTGTATCTCACCAGAATTCTTAAAGAAATACTTCTCAAATTCCCTCTTCATCAGAAATCTATTTCATACGTATTTCAAATTCAGTATTTCTCAATTTTAGATTCATAATCTATTATTTTGAAGCTTAAGTTTGAAAAAATAGTGTATTTTAGTATTTCTGGGGTTTGGAATGTTACAAACCACACTTGAGCATTACCAGGAGTCACTTGTTTTTCAGAAAGTAAACTGTTCTGAGTTGCTCATTATGGTAAACTTCTTAACAGGGTAAAGCAAAAGTGAATACATTGACTGGAGAGTTAGTCAAACAAAAGCAAATATACTTAAGTTACAAATTAGATACAGTTCTATTTCTTATAAAGAAAAACAGGGGATTAGAGAGGTGTTTGCTTAAAGGAAAAACAACAAAACATACATAAATGAAGAAAACCTGGTAATGAAAGTTACTTCTTACCCCTAACAGCTACTTGCATGAAATTTTAGTAGGTTTTTCTTCACAACAGAAAGAAGAGTAGCCAGGCACAATGTAGGTGGGCAATACACTGTAACACAGATCACCTACTTTAGTGTGATTTATACCTACATTTTTTCTGAGGACAACAATGTCTAGAAACCAGAGATATTAATGCCTTATTTATTAAGAAGTATGTAGAAATACCGCAAAGAAAAATACTCATTTGTGAGTTAAGTGCCTATCTACACATATGAGGTAGTCAAGGTAGTTTGTTAAAGCAATGAATTGTAATCAGAATGTACGGCATATAAATATATACATATCTGCAAACACTCAGATTTATTTTCTCTTTTTTTTTTTTTCTCCAGTAAGAGCTTGGCTTGTCTTTCAGAAAGCACATCATTAATTTTGTTTCTTCTTGACTTTTCTAAGAAATATTCTAAAGATTAATCCATACCCAAATGTATAACATCCATGCATAAAATATCCCTTGACACAAGCCTTACACTTTGCTAAACCAGATGAAACTAAGACTTTAATGTGACACGCAGCAGTGATTTATCCAGGGACAGCCTAGTTCTGCCTTCATTCATGCTGCACATCAAGGATCTGACTAGATGAGTGTTTGCATTTATGGAAACCCAATTTGTTTGGTACTGCAGGAGACTGTGAGCATTCAATCGGTTATTCCATGCAGACCAGGGACAATAACCACGAGTAAAGACCTACTAACTGCAAACATCCTAGACAGATCACTGAAGTTTATCAGATCATTCTTATTTGATCTGAACTTTAGTACTTATAGAATAAAAGTTACTGGAGCAAGAGGAAAATAAAATCACCTAAGATTATAGGGGAAAAAAAACTGTGGATGATACACTTCTGAAAGTCTTTGTAATGAACAGCTCAGTGCTGAGAGCTGAATCTTTCTTCCTGTTAAAGCCACAGAACAGAACTTCTGTTGTCACTTGCTATTACAGTGCACCTTAAGGGAGGACCTAGGCAATACTGAAAAAGTAGTGGAATATGTTAAAAATGCAAATTTATTTTTACAGACAGTGATGATGGAAAAAGGCCTCGCTGAAATGCAGTTACACTAATAAAACTACTTGTAGTAGCACAAATTTTTTTTTTATAGCATAACAGATACATTTGTACAAGAGGATTTATTAGCATAGTTATCCTGGCAAACAATAACAGCTTTTGAGGCTACAGAAAAGCTGCTCTGTGCTGGCGTGTGAGAAAGGTCAGATGGTGGAAAGCTAACTTCATGCTCTTAACCTGTAAACTCTTTCCTTTCCTGACTACTGACAACTGTCCTAGCAGGGGAGCTCCACTGCCTTTCCAAGAACTCATGTAGGGAACCTTTTGCTCTGTTCCAATGGAACAGAACATGCGCATGTTCACCTTCAGGAGCACTGGCTTCCGTGGCAGCTGAGTTAGTCTGTCTACACAGGTTGCAAGAGGAAAATTGCCTCCAGATTTTCAGTTTATAAAGATTTTAGATATACACACACATGTGTCTATCGACATATATATGTCTGTAAAAAACAACATACTGGACTACTCAAGTCTGCATACTATTAGAGGAGCAGCTGCAATACTTCAGGAACCCTAAAACTTGATTTCTCTGCTTTGAATAAGGAAAAACAATATAAGGAAACAGCAAACTCAGGGAACATATTTTTCAAGGCTCTTTTATAGGGACTCCAGAAGGAAAACTGTACACATAAGGAGAAGCCATTCTTCCAACATATTACTGGTATAATACAACAAAGAAGCACCAAAAAATACCTGTCCTTGGTGACAGGCACTGAGGCTTAGGGTGATGGAACCATTAGGGGTCAGGCATCCCACACATTTTGCAGAGCATAATTTGAGTAACACTGTTTTCATGGCAATTCTGATAATTATTGCTTATTTCCTAGTGGATTTTCGTTTGTTTGTTTGTTTAATGATCCTCCCTCCATTTTCTAATGATGCGTACAGTAGGAGAATGTCATTTCACAGCCACATATTTTGACTTGCGCAAACTTGTCTTTTAGCATGTTACCTCTCACCTCTCATACTTCTGACCTCAGTATCAGGTCTTCAAAGTATGAAGTATAGGTATGGCTCCATTTTCAAATGCCAGTTCTTGGCCATCTGTCTCCTCTTTCAAAAGTGTTTCTAAGCATCTTTACACCTACCTGCTATCCTACTATCTCCTCTATTTGCTCATAGAACAGGGCATAGCTCCTGCAAGAAACCGATTTCCAACTTACCTGAATGTATCACGATGATTAATCACAGAACCATAGAATGGTTTGGGTTCAAGGGACCTTAAGGATCATCCAGTTCCAACCCCTCTGCCATGGGCAGGGACACCTTCCACTAGACCAGGTTGCTCGAAGCACTGTCGAACCTGGCTTTGAACACGGCCAGGGACAGGGCAGCCATAACTTCTTTGGGCAACCTGTCCAGTGTTGCAGCATCCTTGCAATGAAGAACTTCTTCATAATATCTAATAGAAATCCCTCCTCTGTCAGTTAAAACCATTCCACCTTGTCTATCCCTATATGTCCTCATAAAAAGTCCCTCCCCAGATTTCTTGTTGGTCCCTTTAGGCACTGGAAGCTGCTCTAAGGTCTTCCCAGAGCCTTCTCTTCACCAGGCTGAACAATTCCAGCTCTCTCAGCCTGCTGGAGGTGCTGCAGTCCTCTAATTATCTTCATGGCCTACTCTGGACTCACTCAAGCAGGTCATCATATTCTACTTTGAAAACCAGCAACAATATGACCACCTGACTAATGGTATTTCAACTGCATTATTTTCACATGGCACACATGGCAGTGGTTATCTAGTATGCCTTTGGGAGGCCTCATGCAGAAGTCAGAGCCACCTGGAAATTCTAAACATCTCCACCAAAATACCCCCAAAACAAAACAGAACACACAAAACCACAACACCAACTATATCCTTCATTTCTTTAGCTAGATTTATTAAGATTATATTCTTGTTATAAATTTGTTCAGTGCTTACAATAATAAAAATACTGATCCATAAGCATGACCCTTATATGACAATAGGAATAAATAGCAACAGGAGAACTTTTATAAAACAGCATGATGAGTTCAGCTTTGATGAGCATCTGTTTGTTTTAGCTCTAAGTAAATCTGTCTCCTTCAAGGTTAACTTATTTTGATGTATATTTGAGAAGTCTGTTCTAAAAAAAAAGTAATTTTAAAAGCCATACTGATGACTCACAGCGTCAGAACTTGGTAATTTTGGTTCTTGCTGGAAAAATGCTTAGCAAATATTGTCAGCAAAATGCTTCCATTTTCTTTGTGTGAGCATATTTTAAACCTGAAAATAGCAATGCTAACAATTGTGCCATTACCAAATATAGCTCTTTGGGTAGGATCCTGAAGGTATTTTCAACTAGAAAACTGAGTTTGGCTGCAACTAACAATTCGAAAGAATCCCAAGCATTTAAAAACCTCACTGACTGCCTTGGCTGTGTCAACAGCACCATATAGGATTCTGATTGAAAAGAGTTGGTTATTGTGCTCTTTATCAGCCACTTTCCTAAAAGCACAGTTTATACTGTATACAAAGTATTGTCCTGCATCTGGCCCTCATACACAATTCTCCACTGCAACCACTGCCACACCTGAGATTCTGAGCAGGCAGAAATGGTCAACTCATAAACACTGGCAGAGTAGCATGGCGCAAAGACAACCCAAATGAAAAGAACAGGTAATTGCATATCAACCTGATTAACTGCACAGGAAAATGACTTTATTAATAAATACCAAGCAGCAGAATGAAAGCAACTTAGTTTCAGAAAAGAATTGATGCTGCCTACATATTTATCCAAGAGAACTTGAACACTCAGAAGAGAAAAAGTGTTGCGGTAGAGTGTTGTGAACTGTAGTTGGTAACAATGACTCCCTATAAAAACAGAAGGTATTTTAAGAGTCACATAGAGAGACACTATGTTCAGTTCTGCTTAGGTTAATATTTGCAGCCTAGATGAGAGAACAAGAACAATCACAATTTACTATGACGCCAAATTGGAGGACACTCAGACACTTAAGGAGAACATGGTAGTCTTGATCAATTAGAGGAGTCTGAAACCAACAGCACCAATTTAATGGACAAGTGCAAAAATGCAGACTGAGAGAATTTGCTGTTTAAATAAAGGTAAATAACTTTCTCAAGAATGGTAACTTAGAAGAAAACCTGTAAATTAGAAAAGGTCACAAACTAAACTAGTGGCGCGCATTCAACTCATTCTCACAGATGCGCTCAGGCCTGCCACATACAGAAAAAGCAGGAGATGGCTCCTGCATGTCTCACTGATGAGAAGAGCCTAGCAAGAAAACTTTCTTTTTTACCCTATTGGACCCTCCACCCTTTTGGACACCACCTTCAAGGGGGGTGGGGGCAGAAATTCCAAAACACTGGTAGAAAACAAGGCATCAATAACAACTGTAGAAACCATGCTCAAACTTAAAAGCTTAAAGGAACTGGATTAGTCCGCAGAAGTGAATAGTGACCAACTCTTCCTTGGTCTTGTGGTGAAAGACATTTTGAAGAGCTCAGACCTCCACGGCTAGGTTGCAACTATGCCATGTATGCTACAATGGGACTTGCAAGGTTCAATTTTCTGTGCCTTTTATGTCTGCAAAACTATCTACATAGGTTCCGAAGATTGATTGTGTCTTGAGACACTTAAACAATTAGAAAGTTGATGAAATACGTCCTGCACATACAACCTATTTTCACATTATATCCAGAGTCACTAATGCTGATTGATTCTACTCTCTCCACATTCTTCTGTAATGAAAAAGTCAAGTTATCACAGACATAATTTCTTGAAAGAGAAGTAATTGTCAGAAAAGAAAATAAATTCTGTGGAAACTGCCCAGCAATCTCCTTCACTGAGAGAGTTTGGAGCAGATGAGACAGCTGGCTGTCAGGAAGGTTTTGGTAATATATAATCCTGCCTCAGTGACCCAGGAAGTAGATTCTTTTACTTGACTCCCACCACTATACCCCTTGTATTCAGTGATGAAAAAGTAACAATCATTGATAAAGATAAGGACTTTGGTACACCATCAACTTTTCACAAGCAAAAGTAAGATGGAAACCTTGAAGCGACTCAGATACTCCAAAGGATGACTCAGGTACACATGATCATTCTTCAGCTGGCTGTACTCTCCCTGAATGATACGGGTATAAACTTCCTGTTCAGTATCGGAAAAAGCACATATATATACAAGTATGATAAAGTATATAAGGCAGTTTAAGTTCACATCCTAGTTTATATATGGGGAATCTGTTTGCATGCCCAAAACCTAGCAATAATTCATACCAGAAAGTATCATGAGTCTTGATATTTCTGGATTTCAGTGAAAGGTTTTCTCTATAAATAAAGAGATCTTATTCAGCAAAACACTTAAGTACATGCACAACTATTTGTATCTCATTCCCAACAAAGTCAATGCTAATATCCTGCTCAGAATCTGAAATCATGCAGAAAAGCTGCTCACAGTCCTTTCTTGATGTGCAAAGTACGCATAAAATGCTTCCTGTTCCTGTTACTGAATTGGTAAGTGATGCACAACTCATTTTTAATTTGCAATTATAACAACAACAAAAAAACCTCAGGGGAAAAAAAAACAACCAGGAATTACTTCCACAATTTTTTTTTTCCCTGGTGAAGGTAATATTTAAATTTTTGCAAGATAACTTCAGTCAAGTTATAAAGCACCTGAATATTGGCTTTGCAAACAAAAACTGGGGGGAGGGAAGGGGGGTGGGGAAGTGCATATCCTAATTGTAAGAATATACTGAACAGGGGGCATTTTTTACACTGCACATTAGTAAAAGAGAAAACTCAAACTCAAAAAAAAGTGTCTTGGTAGGCTTTGTCCTGCTTCAGTAACAGATAACAGCTGAACTGTCAGCTTAACTAGCTAGGTAAGTTATGTTTACAACTGCTTTTTTTTGCAGTCAGATGTCAGAAATGGCTAGAGGACCCAAATAATGATTTCACTACAGAGTGGTGGTTTATCTGGTTCTGGTCCAGATAAATGTTAAAATTTGGGGGGGGGGGGGGCGGTGGAGGGGCAGGGGGAGTGGGGTCCACCTTTGGTTTAGGATTACCCCTTGTAAAGGTTAAAAAACA